>JAKOGI010000895.1:25000-57500 GCA_029747015.1 Carnegiea gigantea | reverse complement strand
TTACTTTAACTGGAAAATACTTACCTCTTCGTTGCTGTTTCTCGGTCCACACTGATTTCCTGCGATGACATCACACACACCCTTCCCTTCAGCCACTTCCTCATTAACTTGGCCAAATGTGCAAGCTACCAACTCAGTCCACTATTACTAACTCTGGTACACGGAGTTATTGACAGAGAAAGAGAGGTTGATAGAGACAAAGCATGAGAGAGACAGAGTTGTAGTTGGGCATCCGTACAGTGACCGCAATTCCTTACTAGTCCCGCTTGCTCTTTCTCTCACCATAAGGGTACAATAGGAAAATAACAAGGACAGAGACATTGCCAGCACAAAAGAGCCTGACGCCTTTGTCTACTTAAAGCAACACCTTCAAGTAAAACGAAACCTCTGAGTAATATTAAAACTGATGCAACACTTTCAAGTAATTTTCCCTAAATTTATCAACAGCCACTTTTGGAACATAGTGGTGTTCACTGTTCAATGAGGCCACCAAGACTTTATTGTACAATATGTAATTTGGAACATCAAACGAAGAAAAAGCGCTGGCTTAAACCACGAATTCAGTTTTTCTCTTCACATTTTGTTCTTGTTACTTATCAAACTTTAATGTATATTTAATGTATTAGGAAGTAAACTCCAAATCAATGCACCATATCATGCAAGGGTTTTGTTTCTCCGGCAATTATCTTGGTTATAAGGCATCTACTAATGAGACCACAATGACCTCTTGTGTGCTTGGTCTCTCATTAAGAGGTTGTCCGTGTGAAAATGTAATTTATTTTGTGTGAATTGTTAATACATGTGATTTTTTTAATAAAAAATGAAAAACTATTGTAAGACCCTTTCTTTTTCAAATATTTAAATCTTAGAGTGTATATATTTGGTAATATAACAAGTAAATACATGGACAATCTATATTATTGTATTTTTCGTGACGCAAATATTGTGGGAAGAAAATGCAAATATTGGTACCGTATATGCGTTTTCAATATATACATTTTCATTTCATTTAAAGTAACTTAAAATGTAAATATGTAGAGACATACCTTCATATTAGTTTTACTTTTTAAAAAATATTTCATAAAATCACATTAATTACATTATAAATAAATATCTATAACCTCAAAAAAGAATAGACAAAACGACATAATGCAACGAAGAAAAACAAAAGTGACCAATGCAGATTGTTCAACTATTCGTCATGCTGAAGAGTACTTCTCAAGAACCAAATTGAATTACGGCCCATCAACGCTACTATTAATAAATTCACTATTGGGAAGCAAAATGTGAACTTTCTACTAAAAAACACACAAATTTATCATGTTTCTGAATTGATTAGGCAAGAATCAACCTGTGAGAAATTGGCAAAAATAAATAAAACAATTTCTCACATTATCACCACGTGAAAACTCATTTACACTTATCTACAACTGCAAGGCGATGGTCATCATATTTCGACATCTCCTCTCTAGTAAAAAACTACGAACTGCTGAGAAGGAAGGAAATACACGTAACTACACTACAACATTACGCCCACCCAAAACCAAACTAAAAAAACAGGCACTCAACTTTATACAGTACCACCCAAACAAAAGGGCTTTGTGATTTTCGAACTTCGATCCAAACCATGTTGGTCAGGTTTGGTCCAGTCGGATTTGGGTCGATGAACACCCTCTCCCTGAACCATTGGATTCTACCGTAATTTGCGTACTATGGACATTGAACCTTTCCTTAAGAATCTGACGCTTCAGAATGAAGTGTGTCCTGATTTGTCACTTGACTTTGGTGGAGCAGCCTTAGGCAAAGACAAAGAAGATATGGTTTTGGCCAATAAAACCTTCTTCACCAACAGCCTCCACTTACCGTCATCCCCTTTCTTCTCTTGTTGCCTCAACTTGAATTGCCTGTCCAAAACAAATCCACATGTCAACTTTCAACGCCCTGGTATCGAAAATTTCCCCATCCATCTAGATCATACCCATGATAAATGAATAGAGACTCTCCAACCAATCAATTGTGGGTCTAACTCTCCGCCCAAAGCAACGGTAAAAATGTATGCCATGTAATGGACAATAGTGTCAGGTTCTAATCAACTATCACTTGTCATCTTCCCACTCTAAGCAACGGTAAAATCCTATGCCACAAAACTCATGGAAAATGTCATGACTGATTAAGACGATAATTATGAAGGAATGGACAACACACATATTTTGATGCAACCACCATTTATCATCCATTACCCCCACTTACTGGTGTATGTCTGAAATAACTTGACCTTGATACTGTCGAAAATTGAATTGGCGCAACTTCTACCTGCCTTCCTAGTTTGGAGGAGTAACTCAAAGGAACTTGGCCTTTGTAGACTGAACCCACCATAGTTATGGAAATTAAAGAAACCAAAATAATATTCCAGGCCCCTCATGCATTTCTGGCAGGTAACAACCAAAGGGCATGGCCCACAAATGGAATATGAGTAAGGGGGAAGTGACAACCGCACTTGAATTTGCCTATCCCACTAATCCAGAAAGAATACTGGAGTTTGGCATGCTAATCCGGCCACCCTTTGGCATAAGTTATGAGAGTTATGGACCCTGATTGTCCTCCATGACCGCCACTTTAGGAGATTGATATAGTTGATAAAATCTCTCACGTGTTAGTTATCAACTCATACTCCAATAAGATAATAATAGAAGGATGGTAAAAGACTGATCTTTTTCTATTTGATCCCTTTTTCCGAGATTCAACTAGATGAATGGCAGACCACTCGCCAAAAGCAGAGTTATGGCACTAAGAGCGACTAATTGCTCACTTATAGAAGAGTTGAAGAAGAACACCCAAGTGTGGAATTCGAATCAAACATTAGTTCGGAACGATTCTATAATCATGTTGCGGACTGACGAATGGCTGCCTAGATCAAGCACATCCTCATTTGCCGGAGGAAGTACACCACAAGTTCTGCTAATTAAGCCTTCATTTCATAAGGGAAAATGCTGCTAAACTCAATGAACTACCCAAATGACTGAAATGAGCATCGCGAAACCAAAACAAAAACAATAAATATACGTATTTACCAATTTAACATTTGAAACTCTTTTAATGTTCGGCAATACCCATCTAAAATAACCTTGAAACCACCTATTTGATCTCTAAACTGCGCAACAAACTAATCTCATCAGAAATTAGTAAAAGACAATAGATTACCTGCACAAGGGCACCCTGCAATGATCAGGCTGATCACATAAGGAGGCATGAAGCTTAAGAAGCTGCCACATACGCTTGCATCTTGAGCAGCCGCTGCTAACTCTCTTCTTACACGTAGCAAAATGCTTAATCAGGAGCTGCAGGCCTTGACACGTAGAGAATTTGCTACAAGGCTCCTTCTTCTTAGAGGGTTCCATGTTGTAAGGCCCCACGCTGGTGCATCCCTCTGTGCATATGTGCACTAAACAGTCCATTGCTTCGCTTAGCTGCAAGTACAGGCTCAGGTCCTCCTTGTGCCTCTTTGTCCTTTTCTTTCTCTGTATTCAATGATGATAAAGTTAAATTTTCTGTCGCCCAACCCCCAAAACATACAAAGACAAACCATGATTTGTTTTATTTCGTACAGGTATTCATACCCTTCATGTACGGCCCCTTGCCCATAAATACAACCTTTTTTTGGAAGGGAAGGGGAGTATGCTGCACAGCTACTGTTTTTGCTGACTCATTCACTGCAACGTTTTATGCTATAGGTTTTTTTTCCCCCTCCCTTTTTGGGGAGATACAAATGAAGCGTAAAGGCCGATATAAGCACGATTTGAACCTACATCTGCAATAACAACTGCCAAATATTTATCAATTTTGCTAACTTACACCCACTATGTCAAATATCATTAAATTAATTTAATTCTAGTGATTAATTGACACCCACTATGTCAAAGATCATTAAATTAATTTTTAATTCTAGTGATTAACTTTTAGAACCAGACCAAAAAAAAATGCGCTGTTAGGAATCAGCTGCAATAATCCGTGGGGACACAACGAAAGACATTTCCTTCTGGAAATGAAATCACATTTACAATCAGCACAGAGCATGGGCACTTCAAGCATCAAATACTGAATATTACATGAAAATGAAACAATTGACTGATCACCAAAATGTTTCAAATATCTAACTCCGCACAAAAATGTCTGTTTGGAAGATTAACTAGTCATCGGACGATCAGCCAGTGGCAAGCTGTTCACAGATGAATCCCTAGTCATATCTGTTCAGTATCAATAAGCTGCTATTCGTAGTGCTGCGTTTCCATTCCCATTATAGTCCTCGTCTATCAAATAATAAAGGATGAACTGACAAGTTTTACTATGATCTTATGTCAGCAACAGCAAACGAGTCTTAAACACATAACAGCATACCATTCAAAGGTAGAACCAATTGTCATGCAGATTAGTAAAAATCTGCTAAATTTTTCACTCTAACCCCCCCCCCCAAAAATGACCAGATGGGATGAATCACGGACAAATTTAGCCCATCAGAAACAGCAAGCAGTAAAAAAGTAGGCCAAAATGGAAAGAATAGCATACCGATTCAATTTCCTCAATGAACTGTAGGATCTCAAGTTCAAGCCAAGGGTCATGCTTGTGAAGAAATTTCCAAGCTTCTGTCTTCTCAACGGTGTTAAATTTAGCAGTCACCAACTTCATACACTTAATGTAAAGATCTGGTGCATCGCAAAGCCTAGCTAGCTGGAGCACATCTATCACGTTCTCGATCGTTAACCTCACAGCCAATCCCTTTCTGCATCTTTGCTTCAGTTTGGGCACTAAGAAGACATGGGACAGAGCAAGGAGGTGAATCCCATACTTGTCCATCTCTTCGTCCGTGCAGCTGCTCACACAAAATTTCCCCACAACTCTCAGTATTGATATCCACATAGTATGTTCTACTTCAGGATTCATACACAAAAATCTGAGGCCTCAACAATTCAAAATGCAGAAAATCTTCACAAATGAGGAGAACACAAGTTCAAAGAAAGCCACCTAATCATTAGTGGATACAAGTAACATGAGCTATTAAAATCAAATCGTTCAATGGGAATCACAGGAACAACCTACCAAATCAGCTGTGAATTCCAACTAAACAATGTCATTCCTTTCCTCTCACATATGCTTTAGAATACAAAATAAATGTGATTTACTTTCACGCATTATACATGTAGAAAATAAGCCAATGAAAAAATTAACCATGGCTACCCTTTCAAGCTTCCTGTGATTCTATCTCACAAAGGATGAACATATATGAACATATATGAAATCTTTCTCACCTAATTGGAAAATTGCCATAACCAAATCATGCTCAGTCACACATGGAAATAAATTAAATCTCTGATTTCAAACATTCATTTCTGCCTTCATTAATCCATTATCTTAATACTTATCCAAGATATCAAGCCGTCACTTTCGTACTATTCTCTCTTCCTCGTAAGAAAAGACCAGGTCTAAGAAAAATAGTAAACGCCACAATCGTCCGAAGTAATCAGGAAACTGAGAGAGAGAGAGAGAGAGAGAGAGAGAGAGAGAGAGAGACCTGGATGTGTAGAGAAAACGAATGAAGGCAGAGACGGATTCACAAGGCACTCCGAGAATCGGAATCACTTTCTCACCGGTTTTCCGATCTCTCTTCGGATTCTCCAGAATCTTCTCTAGCACGGGCGACGCCATTGCCTTCCAATTTTCCAATAACTCAACAATCAGGAGAATGCTAAACAACATCAAGCAAATCAAAACCATAAATAAGCTTGATCCCTATCGATTCAACTACTTCATTGCCTTCCAATTTCCCAATAATCGGCAAAAATCTAAACAATAACGATAAATTGCTCAAATGAATCAAAACCGAACTTCTCCTACCATTCACCTACTTCGCTTCGATCAATAATCAAAAAAAGTTCTACATCAAACAGTTGAATTTCCTTCGCATTATTTACGAGTTAGAGGGAGAATGAACATACCAGAGTATGAGAATGAGAAGGAATACGAAGGCCACCGGAAGTGAGGACGATGAGGTCAGGTTCCGGCAAGTCTCCGGCGACATTATCGGAGAGGACGGGGGATGCCTGGAGGTTTCCAGTCATTTTTCCGGCGAGATTGGTAGGCGACGTGGAGGAGTTTCTGTTTGAACGAGCGTGGCTTTCGCAAGTAGGTGGCTGATCGCAAGGGATCGTGTCACGGGATTTATAGAAGGCGGGGGTGGTTGTGGCCTGTGGGACATGTAGGAGAGAGAAGGTGGGAGGAAGAAGCGTTGGGGGATTGCCGTTCTACGCGTGAGTACTGGCGCGTGACTGCACGTATTTATCATAAAAGTGGCGGCGGCTATGGAAGAGGAGTGTAGCCGGGGAAGGCTCATCTGATTTCAAAATTATTTTAAAAAAGGGTGGGAGGACAGTCTGAGACTTTGAGTCCGTTAATAATACATTTCATACAAAGAAGTCAGCATAAAATAAGGCTGGCGGTACATAACTTATTACAAGATATTTTTAAATATTCTGCTTTAATTTAAATTAATATACTTTGTCTTAAAATATCAGATTTTTAATAAGTATAATTTATTATAAGTTATAAAACTTTAATATTACATCAACTAATATAAGCTAACACCTATCAACGTTATCCGAGAAGACATATCATATATGTAATTTTATAAATATGAAAAATTATGTGTAAAAGGATAATTTTATGTAATTTAGAAATTTGCCACCCTTATACTATTTAATTATAATATTTTATCCTCATTTAATATATAATAATACATATTTTAAGTAAAAATAAGATATGTTTTAAAAAATTTTGTAATAAGATATTTATTATTTTGCATAAAATAAAAAATAAAGGAAATGTTGTCAGCTGCGATTGATGTAGGTGGCGACAGTTGCGAATTGCGATCGTGTTATTATAGATATCAGGAACGCATTGTCCTTTTCTTCTATTTATTTTTATTTTTATTTTTTTGATTTTGTACCATTCGAAAGCAAAGAAAATTCGTTCAAGGAAGTTAAAAAAAATTCGCTGTCCCTTGTCTCAACATTTCTCTTCGATTAGTTTGCGGTATAACTTCTTGTGAAGAGATACGTAAATATTAAACACTTCTCTTCGAAAAAATTTGATATGTTATTGAAAACAATGTTTAAAAAAGTTGACATTTATTCAACAAAAATAATATCATTCATCAAATTAAAGAGGTACAAATGATTTTATAAATAAAAGGAGATCATTTATTCAACAAAAACGACATTGTAAAAAATAAAAATAATGAAATGATGAAAAGATAATTAAGAATTTAATTGACTACCAAAAAATAGAACTTTCTTGTCAAAACATCAGAAACAACTTTCCCTTTCATTGTCCTCACACAAAGAAAAACAAAGTGGTTATAACGAAGTTTTAGATCTACTTGTTTTCAAACTATGCAGCGATTCCTACATGGGAAATGGTCCTTTGTCAATCTTTTTTAGCCCCATTTCTCTTATTATCTCCTTTCTCTGAGTTTAATAGTTAATTTTCTCTGAGTTTAATAGTTAATTTTCTGTGTGTTGTGGCTTAGGTGTGTAGTTTTGTTTTATTTTCCACAATTTTGCCCTTGAAAACGAGGGTATCTATTATTTTATATTGTATATTTTTCTTTGTTAGATCAAATCCCCAATTTGTGTGTTAAGTGAATCATGTTATATAAATTTGTCTTTAATTATATCGAGTTGTGCGGGAGTTTGGTTTTACATTGTTTTGCAGGTTTTTGTGCTTTCCTTTGGTGTTTCTTGGGAATGAATTCTCTCAAGATGTCAAGTCGTATCTAAGATGATAGTTGATACTTCAAGAGCAATCCTTCCTACCAGGGCAATGCCTCCTCTAAAACTCTATACTAGATTAATAGATATGCTTTCTGAAGAAAAGTTTGATGGATCTGTGAATTTGCTTCCCATGTCGTACTAACGGAAAACAATAACTTGAAAGGAAAGTCGGGAGCTCAACATGTACCAAGTTAAATGCTTTAGAGTTAGGATTTCATGTTGACATTTCGAATTGTATTTATTTTATTCGATTTGACATTGTATATGTTAGATAACTTTTCATTAATGAATTTATCTTTTTTTATAGCAAAAAATCCCTCTCAATTCCTCTGTATCTTTCTTCGAACCTTGTAGATCGCGATATCCTGGTGTAATGAATGGTATGACTTATAGATAACATCTCAACGTTGCAGAAAATAGTATAAGGCAATTCTTACATTTTAGTTTTCTATGTCAGTGCATATTGTGATCCGAATGGCTCGCTACTTTAGCCAAGTAATGCGTAGTTTTACATCAATTCGTTTCAATGTTTAAAATTAGCGCTTAGGTTTAGCGGTTAGCACTTGAATGTGTGATAGTATTTGGGAGCGGTTGGAAGCATTTGTAAGCATTTATGTAGACTAAGTACTTGGGAGCATATTAATAATGTTTGGCAGCAGTTGAGAGCATTTACAAATAGCGGTTAGTATTTACGACCGTCTAAACGTATAGTAGCAACTAGCATTCAGAAAACACTCCCAAGGTGCTCAAACCAATTGAAGCTTTATTCATGAACTTTTACTTTTTATAAAATCTCAGCAATAAATTATGAACATTATTTTTTAATTTTCATCTACCCAGTTTTTTCAAATTTAGTACTAAAAATTAGTGTTTGATAGCAAGACTTTAAATTTTAAAATGTGTAATCTCAAGTGCAAGGTTCATCGTTAGTACTTAAAATATCATCTAGAAGAAGTTGGGTCTCAAGTACTTGAGTTAACTCAAGTATTCAAAGCTAGACTAATTGAAAGAGATCTATTTTGTGAACTAAATTAAGCTAATAATTAAATACAAAAAAGCTAAGGACCCAAGATTGTGATTTGACCGATTAAAGAACAAACTAGTCGAGGTAAGCCGCAACCAACCAACCCTATTCGGTTGCACCATCGAAGACTACACTAGTGCTCTTTCAAGGACCATGGCTAGTCTAATTGGCCTAACCACCTATTTTCATTGGGTTGGTCCAATTAGACACAAGATTAGGAACCCTCGAACTTAGTTAGGATTCGTACTATTTTCACATCCAAAGCTTAATTATTCTCTCTCGCTTACTAGCTAATTGACTTCACCTTTCAACGCAAGTCCATCGTCCAAAAATATAGAAAATTAAAAGCTATTTCAAGCATTTTATCGAATATTTGGCGGATATGAGAGAAAATTCTAATTACAAGCATAAGTTTGATATGATTGAGCCTAATACAAAATAATTAGCCATCAAAAGGCCAACCACAATCCAAATAATACAAATGAGCTGGAAATTAACATATAAACACAATTAAGCCTACCAACTAAACTAACAAATAAACTAGCACAAATCAACATAAACCAAGGCATAAACTAGCGAAATAAACTTTAACATGAAATCAAACAACTGGTCTGACTCTTATAAACATTTGGACATGCACAATAAAAATCAAACATTTAAACTGAACTAAACAAATGGCCAATAAGCATATAATAGAGAGAAAAAGGGAGGAGAGAACTTACGCATGCATGATTGCTTGAAGAAACTTCAAAATCTAAAAGCTTGAATAAAATCAGCCATAATAAGTTCTAATCTAACTAGCTTATTACCCCCCATAATGGGATTTAGGAAACTAAGCTAAGACCCCCAAAACAAACCAATTTGTGCTTTTATAGACCCTAAAACAAGGCTTGACATGGCCATATATCGTTTGACAGGAGGTTGACCGTGTCAAGCTACGGACAATGGGCCAAAAGTCAACAAGAAACAAGCCAAACATAAATCTAGTCGTTCTTTACCTTGGTACAGTAGGACTTGACTAGGTTCTGGTCAAACTATGACTACGATTCAGGTAGAGCCAGTTGTGCTTCCCGATCGTGGTTCATCGAAAAGTTGTCCAGTTATGTCCAAACCGGTAAGTTTTCCAAAAAGAGTCTTTTCGGAGAAAAATGACCGGTTTTGCAAGAATTCAGTTTAATTGTTTCTTCTGAAATTATGTCGGTTACTTGTTGTTCCTTGGTTCATTCTTGAACTCCCATGCAATGTCATATTTGTTGGGGTTTTCGAGGTCCTTGAACTTTTCTACACATCTTCTTGATCTTAACTTACTATCTAAAAGCGTAAATAAAACAATACAAAAATCCTAAAGGCATATTATCTATGAGGACATACAAAATACAACATTTTTGTACCGAACATCATCTTGTAATACTGTTAAACCTTATCGAATTCGCGAAATATCTATACTATATAATTAATGATGAACCTACGAAGAATCAAGAAAACATAGTGAATTGAGCATTACAAACTAATGATGATTCTCCTCATGCACTGCAAATAGTATGAAAGAATTATGCCTTACCGATAATTGTGGGGAGATTCGAACACATTTAAATGAAGACCAATGACCATGAATTTAAGTGGAGTTCATGTTTAGCTTAATTTGCATTAAAACAATGAGCAAACTCACTATACTTATATCATGACCCTTAATTATTGAAAGATGTGATCTATGAAACTACAAAAGCTAATTTAAAATGCTGACTTACGTTGTATTGAAGATAGTAAGACAGTCTATGCATTAGAGACATCCATGATCCCTCTGGTGCCCTGATCTTTTCAATTTTAAGTTTCAAGCTTGTAACTTTCTATAAATCCTTGTAAGTTTTTATAGTCTTTCATAACTGTAATTATTTAATTACACATATTTAAGACTCTTACCTCTAAAACTTCTTACATTTTAATTACAATTTCCTATAGTTCCTAACAACGGCTTACAGTTCTTATAATTACTTCCAACTTCTCACACTTACTAGTAAGTCTTAGAAATATAGCTCTACATATTTTGCAATTTCTTACAGTTACTTACAATCTTCTACGACTTTTTACCATTACATTTGACGATCTCCTACTGGGTGCAAGGTAACCAGATGAGAATAGCGGGCCTAACAATTAATTTTTCTTTACCGATAAAGACATGGAACTAATATATATATCCCAAAAAGAGTGTCTTCGGGGGCGTTGGAAACAAAAAGGGAAGTAGGGGGACCCAAATATATAATTTAGGGTTGGAAAAATTCAGATCCGGGTCGATTTAAGTTCAGATAAATCAGGCATTCGGACAAAAATTTGATACCTGAATTCTATCCAGACTATAAATCGGACACTCTAGTTAGACGCCGTCCCAAACCCAAATGCCTGATGTTCGGAGCCAATTGTCCAAATGTTCGAATTTGTAATATGATGTTTGGACATTCTGACCGAAATTTTGTGTGATCGAATCCGAACCCAATTTCAAATGTCCGAATACTGCTATTGGAAGTTGTTTTTAAAATTTTCTGGAGAATTTAGACCAAAATTACGTATAAACTTAGTTGTCCAATATCCGAACCCAATTGTCTGATTATCCAAATTTGTCTCAGCCCGAAATGGTTCAAAATTCGGAAAACTCGAACCCAAATGTTGAAATCTAAATCCAACCCGAATTTAAATTTTAGATATGATAAGTTGTCCAAATTTTAAATTGGAACATAAATTTTATATCCGATTATTTTGGATTGAATAAATTCGGATAATATTGTCTGCTGTAATAAGTGTATGATGTGTGCAAACGGGCCTTTGCCACGTGCCCATTTGAAACCACTTTTTGTAATAATGAAATTTACGTAGGGACTAGGAAATGTCAACATTGGAGTTGTCTTTTTTTTTTTTTTTTTTTTTTTAACGGGAGATGGAGGAATTATGAAAGGGGTCAGGAAATGTTGTCTTCAGGAATCAGGGGTCAGATATTTTAGGATTCGAGAAGGAGAAGAAGAGGAAGGAAACTCAGGGCAAACCCAACGCAACTCCCGCAGGCCCTGACATATGACGTGGTGGGCGGGCGGCCAGCTCGTGGGCCTGCAGCTATGGGCCCGCGCGCCAAGGCCCGGCGAGAGGCTCACCATCACGAGCGGCCCTCAGCCCAATTTTTCCTTTTTTTTTGTTTTTCTGTTTGTTTTTGTTTTTATTTTTCTTGTGTTTGTAAATTTTGATTTTTTAAAATTTTTGTTCGTTTGTTTTTTTGTTACAATTTTTATTTGTTTAATTTTTTTGAGTTTTTAAAAGTCAGTTATAATTTTTTTTCAAAAAAAATAGTTTAACTATTTTTATTTCTTTATTTATTTATTGGGTTTTTGAAAAGAAGTGTATTTTTTTAAAAAAATTGTTGTATTAGTTGTATTACCAAATTATTATGTGCACATTATTTTTTCTAAAATTAATAAACCCAAATAACTAATCAAAATAAAAATAATAAACCAATTAATTATGATAAGGTGTAGGGTCCATTGATATTATTTTATTTGGTAAGTTAAAGTGGTGAGCCTTGTATTGGAGAGAGTGAGGATTGTGAGATAAAAAATTGGAGAGAATGTTGATGTGGTAATAGTAGGCCTCACCCATAAGCCAAAAAAATGGCTTACGGCTGGGAATGCCCTCAAAGACGGTACGAAATCTGGCGCTTGGAAATGATGAAGCGTCCATTTATCCCACGTGGCGTTTTCAAGCTCGTCTCTTTCACACAACAGCTGGACAATCAAGGGCCCACACGAGCAGAATCTGTTCAGGATAACGCTTTCCTGCCTACATGGCACTCACCAACCCTCTCGAGTCCCCACCACGTGTTTAGTTTCCAAAACTCCATGCAAAAATAGAGCAATACGGAAGTTAGATAAATTACACCACGTATATTGAGGGACATATTGATATTTTTTTCGACCTGATAATTTTAGGTAAATATTTTGAAGTCCATTTAAATTTAGATAAATATTTTTAGAAATTAAAAGTGATCACAGTTGACTTTTTAAATTGTAAAAAATACCCTAATAAGTTTTTAAAATTTTCTTTTTTAACTTCAATCCTTAAACACTTACTTTCGAAAAATTTATTTTTGTGCATGTGGTTTTCTGCTTATAGGTACCACCCGAGACCCTCTTTCTAATGCTATTAGAGCCACGTAGTCAAAAATAATTAAGATAATTAAGCTAATTAATGATTAATTAATTTAATTAATTATGTTTAATGCTTAAATCATAACCTACTTGTCTCACTCCTAATTATTCATATATTGTTCACTCAACAGAAGAAACCACTTCAATAGCATCTCAGTTAAACTATATCACTGATATAGTTTTAGAATTAAAAGAAGAATTGGCTAAAATTAAGACTGAAGTAAAAAAGATTAACAAGCAAGTTATCTGTAATCCATCTTTCTTTAGTTGACGAAGTTAGGCATAGCAGAAAATCTACTTCAAGTGTTAATACTCTATTTCAAACATAAATACCCTTTCCAAAACCCAAAAACCAAAATTTCATTTCCTTTGCATGATATAAAAATCCAAAAAGAGGTAGGAGAAAAATTAGCTGAAAAATTGGCTGAAAAAGTAGAAAAAGAAGAAGAGCATGGAGTACAAGTAATACAATCTTGAAGAACTACAGAGTATGTTTGAAGAAGAACAAAATTCGCAAGAATTAAACAAAATCATTAGCACAATTATTGAAAAACAGAAAGTTTTATTTGATAGTAATGAAGAGATAATAATATCCAATTAGAAAAAGAATATATTAGCAGATGAACCTCATTAAACTAGAAAATCTTCATGTTGTACGTTTAGTAGAAATTAGAAGAAAACTGAATAAAAAAAAGGGTAAAATGGCTTTTGAGAATAAGATTAATGAAATTAGAGAAGAACTCGACTTAGGTGAAATAGAGACCAATCTGGTTGATAATGTCGTTCCCAAACCTAAAGAATTTGATGAACTTTCTAGAAGAATACTCATTTCATGAGAGGTAGGTACACTCCAGCG
Organism: Carnegiea gigantea; assembly: GCA_029747015.1. NCBI lineage: Eukaryota > Viridiplantae > Streptophyta > Magnoliopsida > Caryophyllales > Cactaceae > Carnegiea > Carnegiea gigantea. Next base: position 43,610 of record JAKOGI010000895.1, on the reverse strand, counting down.
GGACGTACCAGTAATTTTTCTTTTGGATTTATCCCAATGTAAACTACCACTTATAAAGAAATTAACCTTACCGCAATTAGTCAAATTGGATATATCTTAAATATCGATGTTGCTTGTAATATAGAAGAGATATTTGAGCGTTGGAAAAGATAAATGAATAGTATCTTAAACATAAATACTGCAAGGACTACTGCAAATTTCCTAAACTACATCGAACATACTTTTTCCAGCACTGTAGTTAACTGGTATGATTCATTAAATGAAGATGGTAAAAATACATTAAGAATGATGGAAATACCAGCTGCAATATTCAAAAATCTATGCAAGGAAATTAAAACTGAGTTTACCAGAGTTAAACTTAATTCTGAAGAAAAAACAAGAGAATAACAAAGAAAGATTAATAATATAGAGTTATGGCAAATGAAGTATCTGGAGAATTACATTATTGAATTTAGTCAATATTATTGGGCATAATGAAACTAATCTTTGTATGCTCTATGATAAATTGCCATATCCGATAAATTTCATAATTAATGAAAAATACATTGCATGGCTTGAAAGGGCATATGCCATTGATACTTTTGGTTCAAGAATCTCTTATTTAAGAAAATGGGTCAATGATCAATATTTTGCTTTTCAAAAACAAAAGAAAATTAAGAAGTAATTTCTAACCTGTTGGAATTCACCTCACCAATGGGTAAAGGAAACTGAAAGTAGAAGAAAAAGAAAATTTTATAAGAAAAAAAGCTTTAATAAGCAAAGGGAAGAGAAATATAGAAGAAACTATATATTATAACAATCCAAGTCCAGATTTTTTTCAAAAAGCAGCTTATTGTTCTGCAGGAAAAAATAACTACAAATGCTGGGCATGCAGAGAAGTAGGACATTATGCTAATGAATGCAAGAATAGGAATAACAACAAACTTATCGAAATCTTAGGTAGCCTAGATTTTGTTTGGCTTAGTAAAGAAGAGGCACTAGACCTAACTCTAAATAACAACAAAGAAATTGTTAAAATTATATTGGAGAATGAATACGAAAAAAGTGATTATGAAGAAACAAGTCATATGATGAAAAGTAGGTTGATTAGTCTTAGTGATCTTCAGGGGGATGCATTTGTTGTAGACAATAAGAATGAAAAAGTAAAAGGAGATTGAGTCCTTCCCATAATTCAGAAAAACATGATCTATAAAGAAATCCATCTTTCAATTAAAGAGTAAGTATGTATGTGAGATTATGGAAGGAGATGTAGAAATCAAATATTGTGAGTATGTAGAGAAGTTAATCTCATTAATTGAGAAAATATCCTTAGACATAACAAAGATAGAAAATACAAGTATATCTATGTTGGAAGCATCCAAGTTTAAAGTTCAAATTACTCAATTACAATATTATGGCAAAGATATTGATTTTTATGCTTTACTCTGTGATATTAGACATATCAATTTAATAATCAAATTATCACATCAATTAAGACTAATTTATGTAATGGATCGATAGACTTCAATTGCTGACCTGGATATTGAAAAGATGAATTTGCTAAAAACTTCTCATATCTTAAGATAAAAACATTTGAGATGGATATGAAAAGAAGAGAATATCCATCAAGGATATTTTGGAAAATTATCTACAAGATAGATAATACTATAAATCCAAATACTAATGTAACCATGATAGAGGCATCAATATTTGAAAGTCCTACCCCTATGCAAAAGATCCAAAGAATTTAATCCAATCCACAGGAGAGAAAAATTAATCGTTCATGGATATCTAGCATTGCCAACCCAACAAAAATCAATAAGAAAAATGTGATAAAAATTGGTGAGAATGGTAAAATTATCATTAAACCCTAATTATTAAGAAGCATGAGTGCAAGATTAGAATGGGGAGAACGATCTTCATCAACTAAAGAACAGTTTAAAGAAGATGATACAATTAGTATGAAAACTGAAATGAGTTGAATGAGTTTTGAATCCGCAAGACACAGTGTAGATAGAAGCATGAGTCTAGAAAGGAAAGTCATTGGTACAAGACAAGAACAGTTAGTGAGTCAATTTATAAAGATGAACTAGTCAAAAATATGATATGAATATATGCTAGGAGGTCACTAACATAAATCCTAATAGCATTTATATCCTTATAAAAGTATACTTAGAGGGATATAATAAGTATGAAATGTGTGCCTACATAGATAGTGGTTGTTTTATATGCTTTAAAAAAATATCATTATTTTCAGAATTTATGTGAAAAAAATAAGAATCCTTTATAAGTAAGAATACCTGACAATAGCATTATGAGCCACAGTGAAGCCATAGAAGGATTATCTATAGAATTAGGAGGAGTTCAATGCATTATACTAGTTTCATGGGTTACAGATCAACCCTCTCATAGTATGATTATTGAAAATAATTTTCAGAGACTATATTCTCCATGCACACATACTATAAATTAAATAATATTCACAATCAATGGTCACTCAGTTCCCAGTGAACAATTGAGTAAGGCTTACACTCATCAGAAAAATTGAATTTATACGTAGCCAACCTGATGAGAAAGTAATACCTGCACAATATGAGATAGTACTGACAATCTCACTACTTAAGTTACTATTAAGGAGCATATTGTTGAACAACAAGAGTAATTATGCAAAAAACTCTACTCTGATAATCCACTAAAATTTTGAGATAAAGATAAGACATTTATAAAAATTACTTGGTGATCCAAAAGGATATTATGAATGGATAGTAATGTCATTTAGTCTTTAAGATGCACCTCAAATATTCCAAAGAAGAATGGATAACATCTTCAAAGATCTTAATCACTGTTGTTTAGTTTACATTGATGATATCCTTGTCTTTTCCAAAGCCATAGCACAGCACAAAGATGATGTCTTAGCTGACACTCAAAGATGCATTGATCATGGTATTATACTTGGTAAGAACAAGTGCATCTATGCTGAATAAAAAATTGAGTTTTTAGGTCTAGAGATAAAAGTTGGACAAATCATCCTACAAAAGTATATTCTGAAAAAAATAGAAAATTTTCCTGAAAAGATTGAATATAGAAAGCAGTTAGAAAGGTTTCTTGGATGCCTTACCTATACTTCAGATTTCATTAAAAATTTAGCTAAATTAAAAAAATCATTGCAGCAGAAACTCAAGAAAAAAGCAAGTTGGACATGGGCCCCTAGTGATTCAATAATTGTTCAGAACTTCAAAAATATGTGTAAAAATCTTCCTATTCTTAATTTATCTAATGAAAGAGATGATTTAATTCTTGAGACATATGCCAGTAATGAGTACTGGAGTATGGTACTCAAAATCAAAGAAGGAGAAAAACTCTGCAAATGCTGCAATGAAAATTTTAATAAGGCAGAATATAACTATTCTATAATGGAAAAAGAAATGCTTGCAATCATAAGAAGAATCGAAAAGTTCTTAGTCTTTTTAACCCTAAAACCTTTTCTTATCCAAACCGATTGTAACGGAATATTTTGTTTTGTAAAAAAGAATTTATTAAATATGCAAGTACAAGAGCGACTCCTATGTTAGGCAATTATCACTTAACCAGTTTTCCTTTTCTATTGAACATATACAGGGATCAAAGAACTCTCTGACAGATAGTTTAATTTAAGAAGTCGCCAATGATGATTATCAGAGTAGAACTTCTACCAAAAAAGGAAGAAATCCAATATGGAATGTCATTATTACTAGAACGGGTTTCTCCTTCTAGTAAAGTTCTTATAGATAATTTGGAATTTCACACAAAAGGTATGTCACAATTTGGTCTACTATCTTCTGCCTACCTAATAGCCCAAAGATTTTTCCTTCTAGAGTTACCAATAAATTACCTAATGTGCCTTTATGATGTTCAAGAAAAAATTAGTTCTCACGTTCAAGAAAAATAATTCAATGAGTGGTATGCAGCTTGTATCGATTACTATCATAATTATTCCTATGATATTTGAGAGTCATGAAGTAATACAATCTACTTTCTTGATAAGTCTGGAGTTAGTGATGTTAGTTTCCCAACAAATTCAATCTCTCTGAATAACCCCATCATTAAAGCCTGGAAATACGGGATGGTAGTTTACTTTATAGAATTCCCAAATCTAAAGTACTTATTTTTCTCAAGACTAACTAATTTTCAGCAATGCATGTTCAAAAGGATGCGTTGGATTCTTACATTTCCTGATGGTCCAACAAAAATCCCAAATAATAGATTCCTATATGCGGAGGTACACTATGCATTAATCGAATATGAAAATGGAAAAGCCAACCAAGTCATTATTTCGTTCAGATAGTGATTTTGACAACCTAATGATCAATGACAAGAACGGTTTTCAGAATGACGAGAATGGCTATTCCTTCTTCGGCAGGAGCCATCGATTTTGACGAAATTTATCATCAAAGCTGGGGATTGTTTGAACGAGGTTGCGGAAACACTGCATTCGCTTATCGCAATGAGTTTAGGGAATATATGAAGGTAGAAGGTGTGACTTCAGAAGATGTCTTGACTGTGTCTTTGATGTTGGAGCTAGAAAATTCTTATCACAAAAAGGAAAAAAATATCTTCTTGAATTATTTGAGAAATATGATCCAGAGCATCTTCAATTTGATGAAGATTTTGATGATTATTTGGATAATGATAATTTTGAACGTATTATTAGAGAAGAAGCCATGCAGAATCTTATTATTTGAGAAATGTGATCCAGAGCATCTTCAATTTGATGAAGATTTTGATGATTATCTGGATAATGATGGTTTTGAACATATTATTAGAGAAGAAGTCACGTAGAATCTTAATAATAATGACTAGTCTTGTCAGCATTAAAAGGCTCTGAAAAATAGTTGCTCCATTATTGTACTATTTAAACAAGTATCAGGTCTATCAAATAAGGCAGTCTACTGTAATTATGTAAATGTAGCTATAGCCATGTGTAAAAGCAGTGTGTACTGCAGCTATTAGGGCATCCTATGTATCTTCATCCCCTCTATAAAAGGAGATGCTGAGTAGTGAGAAGGGACAAGGTCATTTGGGCATTCTTAAGCAAATGAGAAGTCAGCAGTCTCGATTTCTCTATGCGTAAACATCTCTGATGATCTTAACTATTTGAGTCCCTCTCCAAAGCTTTCCATTGCAATGTTTCCGCTTTTAAGCTTTCAATAAAAAAGGTTCCCAGTAGAAAATATTATTTAATCGAAACTTATGTCTTAAATATTATAATTTCTTGATTGAAGCTCTATTATCTTTAAAAAGATTAAAAACTTGATTAGTTTTAAATATTTTGCTAAGTATGGTCTAAGGAAGGTGTGGTTGAGATTAGTAGTATCTGTAAATTGAAAGCTAGAAGAACGCTAGGGTCCAACGCTGACTAAGTTCAGGTAATGGTCGAAACTCCCTAATTCAGTTTTAAATATTTTGCTAAGCGTGGTGGGCCTCTAATCACAACAAATATAATATTTATGATATAACTAGTAGATTGTGATAGCTAGTATCGATAAAGTTATTATAAGAAGTTTAAACAAAAATATAAGTTTAGTTTTGCAAAAAAGCCAAAAACTTTGAGTATTTGCATTTTGAATATCAATTGGGCCAAAAGCAAAAAAGTTCATAAAGTCTAGGGGAATGAAAATAACTATTTATCATCCAAAAGAGTATTAACCCAAACAATTGTACTCTAAAAAATTATTACCCAAACCTGGATAGTTCCAAAAATCTTTATCTAAATTCGCTAAATCAATTAAATATTTACCCACACCAAAGTGGACCTGGAAGCTAATTGTTCTACAGAAGCCCATGAAAAAGGAAAAGAAAAATTGTGAAGGTTTAGATCACATTAGAAGGGGTGAATAGGGTGATTATAAAAATTAAATTAAATGCACAAATTAAAAAGAAAAATTTAAGAGAGACAATGCACAACGATATTTTAATGAGGTTGGGCCTTAATCATGTTTAGATTCTCGTTTAGAGTTATCTAACTCTAGGATTGAATTCTCAACTTCTCTTATTAAGATGAAATCTTTAACAAGATCTCGGAGCTTCCCCACCCTCGAAATCCCAACTCTTAAATCACTCTCTTGATTTAATCTTGGAGGAGTTGACCTCACAACTCCTAAGTTCACTCCTTAATAAGAATAATTTCTCACAACTCAATCTTTAATCTCAAAACAATCTTTGGATCAATAGCTCAATGTATAAACTTATCGCTTTGATCACTTGATTAGCTGCACATCATTTGCTCTTGTGGCCTCTATTTATAGGCTAAGTGGTCGTTGCATTATTCCGATAAGAGAGGAAGTTTCTGATCAGAATAATCTAAAATCTCACTTCAAGCTGTCGAAACCCTCTCTGCATATCTGATTGGATTTTCAATCAGATTAACCAAGGCAAATAACGACATTTTGGTACAGCCAATCTTTCTTCTGCTCTTGTTATTTAGATATTGTTTGCTGGCATTTCAAATGCTTCAAATCAAATAAAATAATAATAGATTTGATTTGTGGGTCGAACGTCATCATCATTTGATATTTTTAATATTGCATTGCATTAGAATGTCATATCAAGGACAACTCAAAGATCTTAAAACTCTAGCAAATGATTCTCAAGTGATCTCCTAGCATAATGATTTAATTCTTCAGCTAAGCCAATTTCATAGGATTTCATTTTTCTAACAAAACCAAATCACATATTTTAAGCATGGCAACCATGATCTTGTAAAATATTTACAAGAACATTAAAATAAAATCATATCAAGATAAATATAAGATAACCATTAGATCATGGAAAGATTAATTTATTTAATATCATCTTCAAGATAGTACTCCATAGTATAATCAATCAAATCTTTCTCATATAATATCAATAAAAAATATCTTTGTTAAAATAGCCAACTCAATTCCATATCATATATATATATTAAAAGTTGGATACAAATCATGTATAAGTGAGATGTGGCAAGATGATGTGGCATAAAATAATGAATTGGCAAGTTATAATTGGTAAATGTTAGTTGACTCATATTAATTAACATTAATGTTAGTAACTAGGATTTATTAACCTACAAAATTAAAAAAAATTAGGATTCACTATATGTTATTATATATATTATTACTTTGCAATTGAAATTTAATTTTACAAAATCTAACTACATAGGCATTTGAATAGCCACACAAGAGTAAAGCTAATTTAACACAATGCTACATTAAATTAAAAGAATTGACCACTTAATGAAACCACTTAATGAATAATTTATGCAATAGTTAGTAGAATAGTAACATATTCTTAACTAAATCATATTAGGAAAAAAATACATAATGCATCAAATGACAAGATTATGACTTGCATATTAAAGGTTAAAAACTTAACCTAATTAAATAAATAATTATAATATCAAAAAAATATAATTTTAAGTGATGTAATTGAAAACAAGAGAAAACCTATATTTCTGTGAATGATTACGATAGCATAATAGTTATTTTATCATACAAAATTTAACTTATTTTAATAAATTAATATATTTTAATTATTTTTTAATAACAAAATTAACTCAAGTCCTTGCATAGCAAGAGAGATAATACTAGTATAGATAAATATTGAACTAATGTTGAAACATTGATTAAAAAGGTAAATAATATTCATGTATATAATTTTATAATTGATAAAAGTTGGAGGGAGTTGGTAAGAGTTGGAATAAGTTGGCAAGAGTTAGAAAGAATTAGAAGGAACTGGAAAGAGTTGGAAGAAGTTAGAAAGAGTTAAAAAGAGTTAGAATTTTATAGTTCCAATCCAAAACAATAGACCCTTAGTAGGTCCTACCAAGTCATGAGAACGTAATGCCAAAATCCAGGTAGGAACACAATCCTGCCATCTTAACTACATGAATCCTTGCATATGCAAGGCATTTTTGCAGCCAAACCTAAGAGATAAGGGTGAAAGGTGGAGTGAGTGACCAAATTGTCTTTCCCATCTTTGACAAATAATTTCTGAATGCAAAATACGCATTATGATAAGGTTTTATATGTTTACCATTCATGCATTACTTTAAAATGCATATAATTGGTAAGTGCTAACACATATTTATTTTAGAAAAACCATCAAATATGTGGTGCCTTGAAATAGTTAAATATAATTAACATGTGTTGACGTAACATGTAAATAATATATATAATCTAAATAAAGGTATATATGTTTGATACTCGCTACTGACGTGAGGATTCTGTTGTTGGCAATGATTTGTTAGAACCCTTGTTAGTGTACATTAAGTTTTGGCATGGCTTATTGATATGATCATCAACACTCAATCTACTTGAACTTTTTAATATTTTATTTAATTATAATTATATATACCGTGGCTTTAGGAAAGGAATTTTTTGGGGGTTCATAACAATTGCTTTTTCAAAATTTTTGAAAAATTGTCTATACTTTACGTATGGCGTAGTTATTTTTTTAAGAATTGCAAACTAGCTCACTTTATTGGAACCTTGTCTTAGGGGACCAAAAGTAATAGAGTGATCTAAGGGAATTCGACCCAACTACCCGTTGCGTTCTTGCGAGAACTCTCATCACAAAAAAGAACTTGCATCCCCTAAGTTCCAAACTTAGGTGGTTTTGAAAGCACATTATGCTGGATAGGTTATGAATATAATAGCACATATTGCATACTCATGTAGACGATTTTACAATTATTTTCAATATACTAACAAAATAAACACCACATTTATACCAACATGATATGGCCACTAAATGAAAGTATCACTATAAAAATACAAAATAATCTGATGTACTTTTAGTTTATGCGTACTTTTTCTGTGCATTCTTTGTGAGAAAATTTATGAATATAGTTTCTCTATGAGAATGTTGAAAAAAAATTATTTTATGGTATTCAAAATTTTTCATATGTTGTTTCATTACAGTCAAAGTAATTGTATATAGAAAACTTATTATTTTTATTCGAGTTTCATTTCCTATGTTTTGACATGTGCAAGAAGCAAAATAGTATATTGAGCTTCCTTTCATCCTGTCCACAAAAGATGACGCATTTGTGCATATGTTTTTGGATTTTTTTTATTTATATTTGTAGTTCTATTTTATCATAGTTGAACTATTATTAGTCTATAAAGAGGAAGAGCTTTTATATCACAAGTTTTCTCCATTCATAAGACTTGAATCCAAGACATTATTTAAGGGGAATAGGTGTCAAATTACTTAAATCAATCTATATTGATATATATTTTGGATTTTCATATTAGGATTGCAAGGTAGTTTTTGATCTCTGTCACACTCATATATCAACTATTGGAGTATAATTTTCAAAATATTTAGTGTTCTCTTTTTATTCACTGCCCAAAAAGGGGAAAGAAAATTTTTTTTCCTATTGAGGGAAAAAAATCTTTTTTTTTGTCCAATTTCACTTAACTATTCACTTTAAAAAATATATGGTAGTCATAAGTCTATATACGTCATATATGTTAATTTTTTATTCCTTAAAACTCAGAATTTTTACCTTTTTGATACCATAATCTATGATGAATTAATATTTAGGATCTTAAGTTTTTGACTGAATTTTCAGGACCCTTATCAAAGACAATATTTTGGAAACCCGAATTGTTTAGTGCTGACCTGACACTTTTAATTTCATTGGATTCAGTAAACCGCCCCTTATCTATGTTTAATTCCTTATCTACACTACATATAAAAGTAATATTGTGATAATATGGAATTTTCTTACATTCTCATTAATTAGATATTTCGAACCCTTGGATTCATTCTCTCTCCTCATCACAACCATCCGATTGTTGAAAATAATTAATTTGTAACTTTCAAATCTCTCACATAGTAGGAAGGGAAAAAATCATTAATAAGGAAATGATCCTAAGAGAGCATAATCTTATGAAGTGTAATTCCATAATTATCGAAATGAGGATTATGGAGTATTTTTTTCTAAAAGGAATGATTATGCAGTAATTACTGATTATGAAAATTATAAAAAAAATATCCTTCTTAAACCTTTTGAATTCCTTCTGTCTTCTTATCACCACCAGATTGTAGAAAAAGATTAATCCCGGAAAGTATAATATCAGGAAGTGTAATTCCGTAATGGTGGAAAAAAAATCATTAACAACTAAGGAAATGATCCGAGGCAAGCATAATCGCAGAAAGTATAATTCTGTAATGGTTGAAATAAAGTCAAATGCCAATAAAGAATAATCCCATAATTATGGAAATGTGAATTATGAAGTAGTTAGTAACAAATAACTATGGAAATTATAGATAAAAAAGATATCATTCTTGAACCTTCAATATCTACACTATTATATAATAGCAATGTTGTGATGATGTGAATTTTTCCTAAATTCTTATAAATTAGAGTTTTTAGACCGTTGGATGCAATCTCTCTCTTGGTCTCAACCATTGATTCAATTTTGATTATCTTTAAATAAATTTCAAAACTTCCTAAATTACAATTGCGTTGCTGTGTGAGATTTTTTTTTTTTTTTGGGGCCTGTTTTCAATAACAAGAAATAAAATTGTACGATTTTGTTGGAAAAGCAACTTTGTGCATTTTTTATTAGTTTCCTAGATTTTATGTTATTCATAAAATAGACCTTCCAAAGACTTTTTTTTTCTTTTTAAATAATATTAATAGTTTTATGTTTTTTTGTGACAAAGAATATTAATACTTTTCTAAATTCATACAAAGCACAGGTAACAAAGTGCCTAATTTGATATGGTCCAGACCCTCCAAACATTGCACAGTCTAGACCCTCTAGCATTTGCACAGTGAGATGTTAGTTTTAGGAATTTTTTTGGCTTCTTAAAGTATATTGATTTATTTTGCTTTTAAAAGAATATTAATGGTTTTAGCCTGTTTCGATTATTGTAAGTTATTGGGTTGGAAAAAAATTATAAAACTTTTACTATAGAATCTACATGTTGTTTGGAAATTTACTTTTGGATGTTTAATTTGTGAGTTATGAACTTTATTGGAATTGCCCTATTTTAATGCATGATTTCATCTACTATTGCAATTTCTAGGAGTTATTGCTTGCAGAAAAATTGTCAAAATTTGAGTGCATATTATCTATGACACTTGGCTATTTTTTTGTAAATTTTCATGAATTTCTGATGTGTATCTTCTGATTTATGCATTTTTGATTGAAATCTCCCTATTTTAGTGTGATACTATTTCAATTTTTATGGATTATTAGCAATACAACATCATGTAAATAAAAATGGATGAATTTATAAAATGTTGTGATCATTTCACTATCCAATATAGCTATAATTACATCATATCTTTCATGTTTAATATTTAAATATTGAATTTTGATATAGTAAATTTAATATATTTGTAAAATCAAACCACTTTCCATCTCTGCCTGAAAAAGGAAATCGAACATAAAAATACAAAAGAAAGCAAAAAAAAAAAAATCAAAAGAAAATAAAAATAAACCCATGTAATTCACTTAGTAGGATTGAATACGGATGCAATCAAATTAGCAATACAACATCGCATAAATAAAAGTGCATAATTTATAAAGCGATGTGATTTCGGTATCCAATATAACTATAATTAGATTATGTCTTTCATGTTTAATATTTAAGTATTTAATTTTGAAAGCACATTAGAGACAATGATTTGTCAAGCATAATATGTTTAAGGAGTAAAAGAGTTATTACCCAATGAAATATTATTGCAACATAAAACTCTTTTACCTTGCCAAATGGGTTTTTATTGTTAGGTACTCTTGATTATACATTTTGAGTTGTATGCTAACTCATAGAAGGTATGCCTAGCGAGTTTTCATTGCTGAGTACTCTTGATTGTACATTTTGAGTTGCGTAGTTAACTTAGTTAATGGTTTATTTTCAATAAGTTTTTATTTTAATATTATCGTTTCTCATCCAAAACATTCATTGCAAAACAAACATATTTCGTTTCAATTATATTAAGAAATATTTTGTTTACTAATGGTATCAAATTTTAGTCGTGAATATGCTAATATATCATAATTGTCACAAATTATATGATACAACTCTTCAATAATTCAACAACTTCTTACATCCATCATTGCACCTTCTTACAGCTCCTGACATCCTCTTACAGCTCCTTACAACTCCTTACAGTTTCTTACAGCTCCTTTCATTTTCTTATAACTTATAGTTATATCCTATCGCGAAATAGAATAGACCCTAATAGATAGATAGATAGATATATATATATATATATATATATATATATATATATATATATATATATATATATATATATATATATATATATAGACACACATATATATATATATATATATATATATATATATATATATATATATATATATATATATATATATATATATATATATATATATATATATATATAATATGTGTGTGTGTATATATATATATATATATATATATATATATATATATATATATATATATATATATATATATAGAGGTGTGTGTGTATATATATATATATATATATATATATATATATATATATATATATATATATATATATATATATATATATATGTATTTAAACTATCTATTATAGCATGCGCCGTGCAAAGCACGGGTCCATACTAGTAAACTTAATATTCTGTCATGTCACGTAGATTAATGATGAGACAAAGCTTATTATCGAAGACTTAAACTGTTCAAGTGCTAAACTCATATACTAATCAAACATGTAACTAATTTGATGAATTGGACCAACAAGAATGTTATATATGAAACTGACAAATAATATAAATATTCAATAAATGACTATTTCATATATAATTATTCTCCACATTGTTTGTTATCACCCAAATTGTTATGTGACTTGTAAGGTCAACAATCTCTCCCTTTTTGACAATGACAAACAGTAGCACTAATAGGAGTGATATTCGTATCCTTACCTTGATTATTGCATACACTTACCTATGCTCCTTCTCCTTCTCCTTTGTCATCATTAAAAAAGGGTGTGTAAGATAAACTAACCGACTAATAGCATACCTCCTCCTTAATGTGAAACTTATGAAGAAGAAGCCATGGTTAACCTTGCAAGCTTAAATGCAATAACATATCATCAAAATCAACGAGTTCATTTGGATATCTCAAAAATGGCATGCCAAGGGTTACAAAAGATATAGGTATATGAAGAAAATAAAAATTGACAATTTAGAATAAATTACCTCCCCTCCTAAGACAATTATGTGTAGGGCATGAGCAAATAACCAAGAAAAATTTCCCCTTTTCGAAAATCATTAATCCAAGGTAATTCATATGACGTGAGATATACTAGTTGAATACATAACAATATTCATGCCAAATCATACAAACGATTACAATCTTGATATGACAATTTTTTAAAACTTTATAGCCATATAAGGTATAACGTGCAGGCATTGTACGCATATTAATCAAGCTATTTTTCATTACAAAAATAGCTAAAGCATATATATATATATATATATATATATATATATATATATATATATATATATATATATATGTATATATATATATATATACCCGCATATATATATATATATATATTTATATATAATATATATATATATATATATATATATATCTATATATATATAATATATATATATATATATATATATACATACATACATACATACATATATATACGAACACATACACATACATACAACAACAATACCTCCCAGTGTCGGTCCTGCCTTCGTGGGGTGTGGGAAGATCCAGATGTAGGCAACCTTACCTCTACTGATATTGTTACCCGTAGAGAAGCTGAATCCAAGAGATCCACTAAATAAGGTTTTGTGAAAAAAAAATTGAAGAAGAATTTTGTGAAAACATTTAATGGGACAAAAACTAAGGATACACAGCAAAGAATGAACCAAGAAAAACGAATAAATCAGGTGATTGTAACTACGTAAATATAAATAAAACTAAAGTGTAACATAGCAGAGGAAGGTGCTATACCGTAACAAACATAAGCAGGGAAACAATGACTCTTCCTAGAAGTATGTACTACCTACACACGAACACAACATACGAAAAAAAAAAACACAATCAAAACTACCCTACTGTAACCGAAAAACCATAACCATATCAGGTGGCCAGCTCTTTGAGATCTAAGATCCTAATCCTATCCTGTCATAGTCTCCTATCATGAGCCATGTCCTCCGTCATTCCTACCACTTTCAAGTCATCTCTAATCACCTTGTTTAATCTCTTCTTTGGTTTTTCACTTCCTTTTTTACCTTCAGGGATGCTAATCCTCTCACATCTCCTCACTGGAGCGTCCACACTCTTTCTTTTCACACGTCCAAACCATTTGAGTCTTGTCTCTCTCATCTTATCTTTGATGGGAGCTACTTTAACTAAGTCTCTGATTACTGCATTCTCCCTCTCCTCCTTTTCTTCCTCTCTAGGCCACCACTGGGATTGCTCTAACAAGGCAGCCGACTTCTTGTTTTGCTTGAGTGTAAATCAAAATACCCCCGGGGGGTCATTTTTGATTAATTGTTCCCCCAACCCTGTGAACTCTAGTCTGTTTCACAACAATTGTGTTATTTCTTCTGCCTATTTCATCCGGAATTAATAATTACTATTTAGGGGCACCACACCCCTTGCCAACACCAAAAAATTAATATGTTTTCATAATATAATTATTTATTTACTATTTTCTTGTCAAAATTCACTAATATCTGTAACTTCTACTTTTGTGGGCAAACTTTATGGGCCACCTCTATAATTTATTAATGCGATGAATATTTTATTATAATATATTAATAAACATATAAGATATACAAAAAGTTATTTTTTAAAATAAATATAGTATTGCATTAGTTAAACCATAAATGGGTATTTATGTAGTTAATTAATTCTAGTGGCATTACATGTGGCATGCTAAGTGGCGTGACACATGGCACTCATGCGTTGATTCCATCCAATAAATATTGAACTAATGTTGAAATTTTGATTAAAAAGGTAAATAATATTCATATATATAATTTTATAATTGACAGAAGTTGGAAGGAGTTGGTAAGAGTTGAAATAAGTTGGTAAGAGTTAGAAAGAATTAGAAGGAACTGGAAAGAGTTGGAAGAAGTTGAAAAGAGTTAAAAAGAGTTAGAATTTTATAGTTCCAATCCAAAACAATAGACCCTTAGTAGGTCCTACCAAGTCATGAGAACGTAATGCCAAAATCAAGGTAGGAACACAATCCTGCCATCTTAACTACACGAATCCTTGCATATGCAAGGCATTTTTGCAGCCAAACCTAAGAGATAAGGGTGAAAGGTGGAGTGAGTGACCAAATTGTCTTTCCCATCTTTGACAAATAATTTCTGAATGTAAAATACGCGTTATGATAAGGTTTTATATGTTTACCATTTGTGCATTACTTTAGAATGCATATAATTGGTAAGTGCTAACACATATTTATTTTAGAAAAACCATCAAATATGTGGTGCCTTGAAATAGTTAAATATAATTAACATGTGTCGACGTAACATGTAAATAATATATATAATCTAAATAAAGGTATATATGTTTGATACTCACTACTGACGTGAGGATTCTGTTGTTGGCAATGATTTGTTAGAACCCTTGTTAGTGTACATTAAGTTTTGGCATGGCTTATTGATATGATCATCAACACTCAATCTACTTGAACTTTTTAATATTTTATTTAATTATAATTATATATACCGTGGCTTTAGGAAAGGAATTTTTTGGGGGTTCATAACAATTGCTTTTTCAAAATTTTTGAAAAATTGTCTATACTTTACGTATGGCGTAGTTATTTTTTTAAGAATTGCAAACTAGCTCACTTTATTGGAACCTTGTGTTAGGGGACCAAAAGTAATAGAGTGATCTAAGGGAATTCGACCCAACTACCCGTTGCGTTCTTGCGAGAACTCTCATCACAAAAAAGAACTTGCATCCCCTAAGTTCCAAACTTAGGTGGTTTTGAAAGCACATTATGCTGGATAGGTTATGAATATAATAGCACATATTGCATACTCATGTAGACGATTTTACAATTATTTTCAATATACTAACAAAATAAACACCACATTTATACCAACATGATATGGCCACTAAATGAAAGTATCACTATAAAAATACAAAATAATCTGATGTAGTTTTAGTTTATGCGTACTTTTTCTGTGCATTCTTTGTGAGAAAATTTATGAATATAGTTTCTCTATGAGAATGTTGAAAAAAAATTATTTTATGGTATTCAAAATTTTTCATATGTTGTTTCATTACAGTCAAAGTAATTGTATATAGAAAACTTATTATTTTTATTCGAGTTTCATTTCCTATGTTTTGACATGTGCAAGAAGCAAAATAGTATATTGAGCTTCCTTTCATCCTGTCCACAAAAGATGACGCATTTGTGCATATGTTTTTGGATTTTTTTTTTTTATATTTGTAGTTCTATTTTATCATAGTTGAACTATTATTAGTCTATAAAGAGGAAGAGCTTTTATATCACAAGTTTTCTCCATTCATAAGACTTGAATCCAAGACATTATTTAAGGGGAATAGGTGTCAAACCACTTAAATCAATCTATATTGATATATATTTTGGATTTTCATATTAGGATTGCAAGGTAGTTTTTGATCTCTGTCACACTCATATATCAACTATTGGAGTACAATTTTCAAAATATTTAGTGTTCTCTTTTTATTCACTACCCAAAAAGGGGAAAGAAAATTTTTTTTCCTATTGAGGGAAAAAAATCTTTTTTTTTGTCCAATTTCACTTAACTATTCGCTTTAAAAAATATATGGTAGTCATAAGTCTATATACTTGATTCTCATATATGTTAATTTTTTATTCCTTAAAACTCAGAATTTTTACCTTTTTGATACCATAAACTATGATGAATTAATATTTAGGATCTTAAGTTTTTGACCGAATTTTCAGGACCCTTATCAAAGACAATATTTTGGAAACCCGAATTGTTTAGTGCTGACCTGACACTTTTAATTTCATTGGATTCAGTAAACCGCCCCTTCATCTATGTTTAATTCCTTATCTATACTATATATAAAAGTAATGTTGTGATGATATGGAATTTTCTTACATTCTCATTAATTAGAGATTTTGAACCCTTGGATGCATTCTCTCTCCTCATCACAACCATCCGATTGTTGAAAATAATTAATTTGTAACTTTCAAATCTCTCACATAGTAGCAAGGGAAAAAATCATTAATAAGGAAATGATCCTAAGAAAGCATAATCTTATGAAGTGTAATTCCATAATTATCGAAATGAGGATTGTGGAGTATTTTTTTCTAAAAGGAATGATTATGCAGTAATTACTGATTATGAAAATTATAAAAAAAATATCCTTCTTAAACCTTTTGAATTCCTTCTGTCTCTTATCACCACCAGATTGTAGAAAAAGATTAATCCCGGGAAGTATAATATCAGGAAGTGTAATTCCGTAATGGTGGAAAAAAAATCATTAACAACTAAGGAAATGATCCCAGGCAAGCATAATCGCAGAAAGTATAATTCTGTAATGGTTGAAATAAAGTCAAATGCCAATAAAGAATAATCCCATAATTATGGAAATATGAATTATGAAGTAGTTAGTAACAAATAACTATGGAAATTATAGATAAAAAAGATATCATTCTTGAACCTTCAATATCTATACTATTATATAATAGCAATGTTGTGATGATGTGAATTTTTCCTAAATTCTTATAAATTAGAGTTTTTAGACCGTTGGATGCAATCTCTCTCTTGGGTCTCAACCATTGATTCAATTTTGATTATGTTTAAATAAATTTCAAAACTTCCTAAATTACAATTGCGTTGCTGTGTGAGATTTTTTTTTTTGGGCCTGTTTTCAATAACAAGAAATAAAATTGTACGATTTTGTTGGAAAAGCAACTTTGTGCATTTTTTATTAGTTTCCTAGATTTTATGTTATTCATAAAATAGACCTTCCAAAGACTTTTTCTTTTTAAATAATATTAATAGTTTTATGTTTTTTTGTGACAAAGAATATTAATACTTTTCTAAATTCATACAAAGCACAGGTAACAAAGTGCCTAATTTGATATGGTCCAGACCCTCCAAACATTGCACAGTCTAGACCCTCTAGCATTTGCACAGTGAGATGTTAGTTTTAGGAATTTTTTTGGCTTCTTAAAGTATATTGATTTATTTTGCTTTTAAAAGAATATTAATGGTTTTAGCCTGTTTCGATTATTGTAAGTTATTGGGTTGGAAAAAAATTATAAAACTTTTACTATAGAATCTACATGTTGTTTGGAAATTTACTTTTGGATGTTTAATTTGTGAGTTATGAACTTTATTGGAATTGCCCTATTTTAATGCATGATTTCATCTACTATTGCAATTTCTAGGAGTTATTGCTTGCAGAAAAATTGTCAAAATTTGAGTGTATATTATCTATGACACTTGGCTATTTTTTGTAAATTTTCATGAATTTCTGATGTGTATCTTCTGATTTATGCATTTTTGATTGAAATCTCCCTATTTTAGTGTGATACTATTTCAATTTTTATGGATTATTAGCAATACAACATCATGTAAATAAAAATGGATGAATTTATGAAATGTTGTGA
>JAKOGI010000895.1:17500-22500 GCA_029747015.1 Carnegiea gigantea | reverse complement strand
CCCGTAGAGAAGCTGAATCCAAGAGATCCACTAAATAAGGTTTTGTGAAAAAAAAAATTGAAGAAGAATTTTGTGAAAACATTTAATGGAACAAAAACTAAGGATACACAGCAAAGAATGAACCAAGAAAAACGAATAAATCAGGTGATTGTAACTACGTAAATATAAATAAAACTAAAGTGTAACATAGCAGAGGAAGGTGCTATACCGTAACAAACATAAGCAGGGAAACAATGACTCTTCCTAGAAGTATGTACTACCTACACACGAACACAACATACGAAAAAAAAAAACACAATCAAAACTACCCTACTGTAACCGAAAAACCATAACCATATCAGGTGGCCAGCTCTTTGAGATCTAAGATCCTAATCCTATCCTGTCATAGTCTCCTATCATGAGCCATGTCCTCCGTCATTCCTACCACTTTCAAGTCATCTCTAATCACCTTGTTTAATCTCTTCTTTGGTTTTTCACTTCCTTTTTTACCTTCAGGGATGCTAATCCTCTCACATCTCCTCACTGGAGCGTCCACACTCTTTCTTTTCACACGTCCAAACCATTTGAGTCTTGTCTCTCTCATCTTATCTTTGATGGGAGCTACTTTAACTAAGTCTCTGATTACTGCATTCTCCCTCTCCTCCTTTTCTTCCTCTCTAGGCCACCACTGGGATTGCTCTAACAAGGCAGCCGACTTCTTGTTTTGCTTGAGTGTAAATCAAAATACCCCCGGGGGGTCATTTTTGATTAATTGTTCCCCCAACCCTGTGAACTCTAGTCTGTTTCACAACAATTGTGTTATTTCTTCTGCCTATTTCATCCGGAATTAATAATTACTATTTAGGGGCACCACACCCCTTGCCAACACCAAAAAATTAATATGTTTTCATAATATAATTATTTATTTACTATTTTCTTGTCAAAATTCACTAATATCTGTAACTTCTACTTTTGTGGGCAAACTTTATGGGCCACCTCTATAATTTATTAATGCGATGAATATTTTATTATAATATATTAATAAACATATAAGATATACAAAAAGTTATTTTTTAAAATAAATATAGTATTGCATTAGTTAAACCATAAATGGGTATTTATGTAGTTAATTAATTCTAGTGGCATTACATGTGGCATGCTAAGTGGCGTGACACATGGCACTCATGCGTTGATTCCATCCAATAAATATTGAACTAATGTTGAAATTTTGATTAAAAAGGTAAATAATATTCATATATATAATTTTATAATTGACAGAAGTTGGAAGGAGTTGGTAAGAGTTGAAATAAGTTGGTAAGAGTTAGAAAGAATTAGAAGGAACTGGAAAGAGTTGGAAGAAGTTGAAAAGAGTTAAAAAGAGTTAGAATTTTATAGTTCCAATCCAAAACAATAGACCCTTAGTAGGTCCTACCAAGTCATGAGAACGTAATGCCAAAATCAAGGTAGGAACACAATCCTGCCATCTTAACTACACGAATCCTTGCATATGCAAGGCATTTTTGCAGCCAAACCTAAGAGATAAGGGTGAAAGGTGGAGTGAGTGACCAAATTGTCTTTCCCATCTTTGACAAATAATTTCTGAATGTAAAATACGCGTTATGATAAGGTTTTATATGTTTACCATTTGTGCATTACTTTAGAATGCATATAATTGGTAAGTGCTAACACATATTTATTTTAGAAAAACCATCAAATATGTGGTGCCTTGAAATAGTTAAATATAATTAACATGTGTTGACGTAACATGTAAATAATATATATAATCTAAATAAAGGTATATATGTTTGATACTCGCTACTGACGTGAGGATTCTGTTGTTGGCAATGATTTGTTAGAACCCTTGTTAGTGTACATTAAGTTTTGGCATGGCTTATTGATATGATCATCAACACTCAATCTACTTGAACTTTTTAATATTTTATTTAATTATAATTATATATACCGTGGCTTTAGGAAAGGAATTTTTTGGGGGTTCATAACAATTGCTTTTTCAAAATTTTTGAAAAATTGTCTATACTTTACGTATAGCGTAGTTATTTTTTTAAGAATTGCAAACTAGCTCACTTTATTGGAACCTTGTGTTAGGGGACCAAAAGTGATAGAGTGATCTAAGGGAATTCGACCCAACTACCCGTTGCGTTCTTGCGAGAACTCTCATCACAAAAAAGAACTTGCATCCCCTAAGTTCCAAACTTAGGTGGTTTTGAAAGCACACTATGCTAGATAGGTTATGAATATAATAGCACATATTGCATACTCATGTAGACGATTTTACAATTATTTTCAATATACTAACAAAATAAACACCACATTTATACCAACATGATATGGCCACTAAATGAAAGTATCACTATAAAAATACAAAATAATCTGATGTACTTTTAGTTTATGCGTACTTTTTCTGTGCATTCTTTGTGAGAAAATTTATGAATATAGTTTCTCTATGAGAATGTTGAAAAAAAAATTATTTTATGGTATTCAAAATTTTTCATATGTTGTTTCATTACAGTCAAAGTAATTGTATATAGAAAACTTATTATTTTTATTCGAGTTTCATTTCCTATGTTTTGACATGTGCAAGAAGCAAAATAGTATATTGAGCTTCCTTTCATCCTGTCCACAAAAGATGACGCATTTGTGCATATGTTTTTGGATTTTTTTTTTTTATATTTGTAGTTCTATTTTATCATAGTTGAACTATTATTAGTCTATAAAGAGGAAGAGCTTTTATATCACAAGTTTTCTCCATTCATAAGACTTGAATCCAAGACATTATTTAAGGGGAATAGGTGTCAAACCACTTAAATCAATCTATATTGATATATATTTTGGATTTTCATATTAGGATTGCAAGGTAGTTTTTGATCTCTGTCACACTCATATATCAACTATTGGAGTACAATTTTCAAAATATTTAGTGTTCTCTTTTTATTCACTACCCAAAAAGGGGAAAGAAAATTTTTTTTCCTATTGAGGGAAAAAAATCTTTTTTTTTTGGGTCCAATTTCACTTAACTATTCGCTTTAAAAAATATATGGTAGTCATAAGTCTATATACTTGATTCTCATATATGTTAATTTTTTATTCCTTAAAACTCAGAATTTTGATCTTTTTGATACCATAAACTATGATGAATTAATATTTAGGATCTTAAGTTTTTGACCGAATTTTCAGGACCCTTATCAAAGACAATATTTTGGAAACCCGAATTGTTTAGTGCTGACCTGACACTTTTAATTTCATTGGATTCAGTAAACCGCCCCTCATCTATGTTTAATTCCTTATCTATACTATATATAAAAGTAATGTTGTGATGATAAGGAATTTTCTTACATTCTCATTAATTAGAGATTTCAAACCCTTGGATGCATTCTCTCTCCTCATCACAACCATCCGATTGTTGAAAATAATTAATTTGTAACTTTCAAATCTCTCACATAGTAGTAAGGGAAAAAATCATTAATAAGGAAATGATCCTAAGAAAGCATAATCTTATGAAGTGTAATTCCATAATTATCGAAATGAGGATTGTGGAGTATTTTTTTCTAAAAGGAATGATTATGCAGTAATTACTGATTATGAAAATTATTAAAAAAAATATCCTTCTTAAACCTTTTGAATTCCTTCTGTCTGCTTATCACCACCAGATTGTAGAAAAAGATTAATCCCGGGAAGTATAATATCAGGAAGTGTAATTCCGTAATGGTGAAAAAAAATCATTAACAACTAAGAAAATAATCCCAGGCAAGCATAATCGCAGAAAGTATAATTCTGTAATGGTTGAAATAAAGTCAAATGCCAATAAAGAATAATCCCATAATTATGGAAATATGAATTATGAAGTAGTTAGTAACAAATAACTATGGAAATTATAGATAAAAAGGATATCATTCTTGAACCTTCAATATCTATACTATTATATAATAGCAATGTTGTGATGATGTGAATTTTTCCTAAATTCTTATAAATCAGAATTTTTAGACCGTTGGATGCAATCTCGCTCTCTTGGCCTCAACCATTGATTCAATTTTGATTATATTTAAATAAATTTCAAAACTTCCTAAATTACAATTCCGTTGCTGTGTGAGATTTTTTTTTTTTTGGGGGCCTGTTTTCAATAACAAGAAATAAAATTGTACGATTTTGTTGGAAAAGCAACTTTGTGCATTTTTTATTAGTTTCCTAGATTTTATGTTATTCATAAAATAGACCTTCCAAAGACTTTTTTTTTTGCTTTTTAAATAATATTAATAGTTTTATGTTTTTTTGTGACAAAGAATATTAATACTTTTCTAAATTCATACAAAGCACAGGTAACAAAGTGCCTAATTTGATACGGTCCAGACCCTCCAAACATTGCACAGTCTAGACCCTCTAGCATTTGCACAGTGAGTTGTTAGTTTTAGGAATTTTTTTGGCTTCTTAAAGTATATTGATTTATTTTGCTTTTAAAAGAATATTAATGGTTTTAGGCTGTTTCGATTATTGTAAGTTATTGGGCTGGAAAAAAATTATAAAACTTTTACTATAGAATCTACATGTTGTTTGGAAATTTACTTTTGGATGTTTAATTTATGAGTTATGAACTTTTTATTGGAATTGCCCTATTTTAATACATGATTTCATCTACTATTGCAATTTCTAGGAGTTGTTGCTTGCAGAAAAATTGTCAAAATTTGAGTGTATATTATCTGTGACACTTGGCTATTTTTTGTAAATTTTCATGAATTTCTGATGTGTATCTTCTGATTTATGCATTTTTGATTGAAATCTCCCTATTTTAGTGTGATACTATTTCAATTTTTATGGATTATTAGCAATACAACATCATGTAAATAAAAATGGATGAATTTATAAAACGTTGTGATCATTTCACTATCCAATATAGCTATAATTACATCATATCTTTCATGTTTAATATTTAAATATTGAATTTTGATATAGTAAATTTAATATATTTATAAAATCAAACCCCTTTCCATCTCCGCCTGAAAAAGGAA
>JAKOGI010000895.1:10000-15000 GCA_029747015.1 Carnegiea gigantea | reverse complement strand
CAGATGTAGGCAACCTTACCTCTACTGATATTGTTACCCGTAGAGAAGCTGAATCCAAGAGATCCACTAAATAAGATTTTGTAAAAAAAAAAATTGAAGAAGAATTTTGTGAAAACATTTAATGGAACAAAAACTAAGGATACACAGCAAAGAATGAACCAAGAAAAACGAATAAATCAGGTGATTGTAACTATGTAAATATAAATAAAACTAAAGTGTAACATTGCAGAGGAAGGTGCTATACCGTAACAAACATAAGTAGGCAAACAATGACTCTTCCTAGAAGTATGCACTACCTGCACACGAACACGACATACGAAAAAAAAACCACAATCAAAACTACCCTACTGTAACCGAAAAACCATAACCATATCAGGTGGCCAGCTCTTTGAGATCTAAGATCCTAATCCCATCCTGCCATAATCTCCTATCACAAGCCATGTCCTCCGTCATTCCTACCACCTTCAAGTCATCTCTAATCACCTTGTTTAATCTCTTCTTTGATTTTTCGCTCTCTGTTTTACCTTCAGGGACGCTAATCCTCTCACATCTCCTCACTGGAGTGTCCACACTTCTTCTTTTCACACGTCCAAACCATCTGAGTCTTGTCTCTCTCATCTTATCTTTGATGGGAGCTACTTTAACTAAATCTCTGATTACTGTATTCTCTCTCTCCTCCTTTTCTTCCTCGCTAGGCCACCACTGGGATTGCTCTAACAAGGCAGCTGACTTCTTGTTTTGCTTGAGTGTAAATCAAAATACCCTCGGGGGGTCATTTTTGATTAATTGTTCCCCCAACCCTGTGAACTCTAGTCTGTTTCACAACAATTGTGTTATTTCTTCTGCCGATTTCATCCAAAATTAATAATTACTATTTAGGGGCACCTCACCCCTTGCCAACACCAAAAAATTAATATGTTTTCATAATATAATTATTTATTTACTATTTTCTTGTCAAAATTCTCTAATATCTGTAACATCTACTTTTATGGGCAAACTTTATGGGCCACCTCTATAATTTATTAATGCAATGAATATTTTATTATAGTATATTAATAAACATATAAGATATACAAAAAGTTATTTTTTAAAATAAATATAGTATTGCATTAGTTAAACCATAAATGGGCATTTATGTAGCTAATTAATTCTAGTGGCATTATATGTGGCATCCTAAGTGGCATGACACATGACACTCATGCGTTGATTCCATCCAATAAATATTGAACTAATGTTGAAATATTGATTAAAAAGGTAAATAATATTCATGTATATAATTTTATAATTGACAGAAGTTGGAAGGAGTTGGTAAGAGTTGGAATAAGTTGGTAAGAGTTAGAAAGAATTAGAAGGAACTGGAAAGAGTTGGAAGAAGTTGGAAAGAGTTAAAAAGAGTTAGAATTTTATAGTTCCAATCCAAAACAATAGACCCTTAGTAGGTCCTACCAAGTCATGAGAAGGTAATGCCAAAATCCAGGTAGGAACACAATCCTGCCATCTTAACTACATGAATCCTTGCATATGCAAGGCATTTTTGCAGCCAAACCTAAGAGATAAGGGTGAAAGGTGGAGTGAGTGACCAAATTGTCTTTCCCATCTTTGACAAATAATTTCTGAATGTAAAATACGCATTATGATAAGGTTTTATATGTTTACCATTCGTGCATTACTTTAAAATGCATATAATTGGTAAGTGCTAACACATATTTATTTTAGAAAAACCATCAAATATGTGGTGCCTTGAAATAGTTAAATATAATTAACATATGTCGACGTAACATGTAAATAATATATATAATCTAAATAAAGGTATATATGTTTGATACTCACTACTGACGTGAGGATTCTGTTGTTGGCAATGATTTGTTAGAACTCTTGTTAGTTTACATTAAGTTTTGGCATGCCTTATTGATATGATCATCAACACTCAATCTACTTGAACTTTTTAATATTTTATTTAATTATAATTATATATACCGTGGCTTTAGGAAAGGAATTTTTTGGGGGTTCATAACAATTGCTTTTTCAAAATTTTTGAAAAATTGTCTATACTTTACGTATAGCGTAGTTATTTTTTTAAGAATTGCAAACTAGCTCACTTTATTGGAACCTTGTGTTAGGGGACCAAAAGTGATAGAGTGATCTAAGGGAATTCGACCCAACTACCCGTTGCGTTCTTGCGAGAACTCTCATCACAAAAAAGAACTTGCATCCCCTAAGTTCCAAACTTAGGTGGTTTTGAAAGCACACTATGCTAGATAGGTTATGAATATAATAGCACATATTGCATACTCATGTAGACGATTTTACAATTATTTTCAATATACTAACAAAATAAACACCACATTTATACCAACATGATATGGCCACTAAATGAAAGTATCACTATAAAAATTCAAAATAATCTGATGGACTTTTAGTTTATGGGTACTTTTTCTGTGCATTCTTTGTGCGAAAATTTATGAATATAGTTTCTCTATGAGAATGTTGAAAAAAAATTATTTTATGGTATTCAAAATTTTTCATATGTTATTTCATTACAGTCAAAGTAATTGTATATAGAAAACTTATTATTTTTATTCGAGTTTCATTTCCTATGTTTTGACATGTGCAAGAAGCAAAATAGTATATTGAGCTTCCTTTCATCCTGTCCACAAAAGATGACGCATTTGTGCATATGTTTTTGGATTTTTTTAAATATTTGTAGTTCCATTTTATCATAGTTGAACTATTATTAGTCTATAAAGAGGAAGAGCTTTCATATCGCAAATTTTCTCCATTCATAAGACTTGAATCCAAGACATTATTTAAGGGGAATAGGTGTCAAACCACTTAAATCAATCTATATTGATTTATATTTTGGATTTTCATATTAGGATTGCAAGGTAGTTTTTGATCTCTGTCACACTCGTATGTCAACTAGTGGAGTACAATTTTGAAAATATTTAGTGTTCTCTTTGTATTCACTACCCAAAAAGGGGAAAGAAAATTTTTTTTCCTATTGAGGGGAAAAAATCCTTTTTTTGTCCAATTTCACTTAACTATTCACTTTAAAAAATATATGGTAGTCATAAGTCTATATACTTGATTCTCATATATGTTAATTTTTTATTCCTTAAAACTCAAAATTTTTACCTTTTTGATACCATAAGCTATGATGAATTAATATTTAGGATCTTAAGTTTTTGACCGAATTTTCAGGACCCTTATCAAAGACAATATTTTGGAAACCCGAATTGTTTAGTGCTGATCTGACACTTTTAATTTCATTGGATTCAGTAAACCGCCCCTCATCTATGTTTAATTCTTTATCTATACTATATATAAAAGTAATATTGTGATGATGTGGAATTTTCTTACATTCTCATTAATTAGAGATTTCAAACCCTTGGATTCATTCTCTCTCCTCATCACAACCATCCGATTGTTGAAAATAATTAATTTGTAACTTTTAAATCTCTCACATAGTAGTAAGGGAAAAAAATCATTGATAAGGAAATGATCCTAAGAAAGCATAATTTTATGAAGTATAATTCCATAATTATCGAAATGAGGATTATGGAGTATTTTTTTCTAAAAGGAATGATTATGCAGTAATTAGTGATTATGAAAATTATAAAAAAAATATCCTTCTTAAACCTTTTGAATTCCTTCTGTCTCCTTATCACCACTAGATTGTAGAAAAAGATTAATCCCGGGAAGTATAATATCAGGAAGCGTAATTCCGTAATGGTGGAAAAAAATCATTAACAACTAAGGAAATGATCCCAGGCAAGCATAATCGCAGACAGTATAATTCTGTAATGGTTGAAATAAAGTCAAATGCTAATAAAGAATAATCCCATAATTATGGAAATATGAATTATGAAGTAGTTAGTAACAAATATAGAAATTATAGATAAAAAAGATATCATTCTTGAACCTTCAATATCTATACTATTATATAATAGCAATGTTGTGATGATGTGGATTTTTCCTAAATTCTTATAAATTAGAGTTTTTAGACCGTTGGATGCAATCTCTCTCGGGGTCTCAACCATTGATTCAATTTTGATTATGTTTAAATAAATTTCAAAACTTCCTAAATTACAATTGCGTTGCTGTGTGAGATTTTTTTTTTTGGGCCCGTTTTCAATAACAAGAAATAAAATTGTAGGATTTTATTGGAAAAGCAACTTTGTGCATTTTTTATTAGTTTCCTAAATTTTATGTTATTCATAAAATAGACCTTCCAAAGACTTTTTCTTTTTTTTTTGCTTTTTAAATAATATTAATAGTTTTATGTTTTTTTGTGACAAAGAATATTAATACTTTTCTAAATTCATACAAAGCACAGGTAACAAAGTGCCTAATTTGATACGGTCCAGACCTTCCAAACATTGCACAGTCTAGACCCTCTAGCATTTTGCTATCCAATATAACTATAATTAGATTATGTCTTTCATGTTTAATATTTAAGTATTGAATTTTGAAAGCACATTAGAGACAATGATTTGTCAAACATAATATGTTTAAGGAGTAAAAGAGTTTTACCCAATGAAATATTATTGCAACATAAAACTCTTTTACCTTGCCAAATGGGTTTTTATTGTTAAGTACTCTTGATTATACATTTTGAGTTGTATGCTAACTCATAGAAGGTATGCCTAGCGAGTTTTCATTGCTGAGTACTCTTGATTGTACATTTTGAGTTGCGTAGTTAACTTAGTTAATGGTTTATTTTCAATAAGTTTTTATTTTAATATTATCGTTTCTCATCCAAAACATTCATTGCAAAACAAACATATTTCGTTTCAATTATATTAAGAAATATTTTGTTTACTAATGGTATCAAATTTTAGTCGTGAATATGCTAATATATCATAATTGTCACAAATTATATGATACAACTCTTCAATAATTCAACAACTTCTTACATCCATCATTGCACCTTCTTACAGCTCCTGACATCCTCTTACAGCTCCTTACAACTCCTTACAGTTTCTTACAGCTCCTTTCAT
>JAKOGI010000895.1:5000-7500 GCA_029747015.1 Carnegiea gigantea | reverse complement strand
AGAGTTTCAATCTTTGATTGAGCTTCATTATTTGATTTTTGAAAAACATCCTTTTCAAAAAGTAAGTCATGAATTGTTTTCTTCAAGGACCTTATCTTGGACAAGTACTCTTGCTTACATTGTATGCAATTAATTAAGGCATGGGCTAATTCATCTTTGGAGTATTCAAGAAAGTAAGAGTAATCTACCTCATCTGAGCTTTCATACTCGGTTTCATCCTCTTGGGCATTCTCTTTTTTTGCCATGAAGCATAGGTTTGTTGCTTGTTCTTCCTCATCTTCACTATCATTTGAGTCACTATCGCTCCATGCAACAATCATGGCTTTCTTCAACTCTTTCTTTGCTTTTTGTCTGCGTTTTTCAATCCTCTTTTGTATAATGAGACACTCTTGCATTACATGCCCTGGCAAACCACAACCAAAGCAAGGACCAAGATTAGATTCATTTTTATTGTTTGATAGTTTATTACCTTTGGAAGTTTTGTCATTCTTCTTCGAGAATGATCCCTTCTTGTAGAATTTTTTGGGATTGAATTTCTTTGACTTGAAAATCTTCTTGAGACTTCTTGCAATCATTGCCATGGAGTCTTCATCTTCTTCACTGGATTCATCTTCCGAAGAGTAGTGCTCCTCACTAGTGGATTTGAGGGCAACTCCCGTCTTTGGTTGAGACTCATTTTCTTCTTCATCTTCTTTAAGATGAATTTCATGCATGACAAGCTTTCCAAGTAGATCATCCAAGGCTAGTTTCTTGAGGTTTTGTGCTTCTTCAATCGCAGTGACCTTGGGACCCCATTTGTTTTTGGGGAGACATCGGATAATTTTTCTGACCATTTCCTCATTGGTGTAGGTCTTGCCAAGTGATTTGAGGTTGTTGGTAATATCAGTGAATCTTATGAACATCTCCTTGATAGTTTCATCGAGTTGCATTTTGAACAGCTCATATTGGTGGACGAACATATTGATCTTCGTTTCTCTCACTTGACTCGTCCCTTCATAGGTCACCGCTAGCTTGTCCTAGATTTCTTTGGCTTATTCACATGCACAGATACGATTGTACTCATAAGCATCTAATCCACAATATAAGATATGCATAGCCTTACAGTTTTTTGACAGTTTGGCATAATCTTCTTAAGTGTATTGGTCCTTAGTTTTTAGGACAGTCTCTCCACCTACCGTGGTTGTTGGAACGTATGGACCTTTGGTTACGATGTTCTACAATTCATAATCTTCAGTTTTAATGAACATCTGCATCAAAAATTTCCAATACGAAAAGTTAGTTTCTCTAAATAAGGGTGGTCTAGTGGTAGAGTGACCTTGATCATAGTAGCCTTCTCCATTAGCGGCCATGATCGTTGACCACGTTGCCCACTTGACGGTAAAGTCAGAAAGTAGTGGATCTGGCTCTGATACCAATTGAAAGTTTGAAAGATACTAAATCACCCAGAGGAGGGTGAATAGGGTGATGATTAAAAATCGCAAATTAAACTAAATAAAGAACTGAAGAAAGAAAGAGGACAAAGTACAAAGACTTTTGAACGAGGATAGTTTTAATCAAGCTCAATCCCCGCATAGAGTTCTCTAACTCTAGGATTAACCTGATTTTATTAGGATGGATAAGCACAACCCTAGAGTACCCTTACTCTATAAGTTCCAAGTCATAAGTTGAACCCCTCAACTTGGCTTGGTAGTGACGCTTCAACTCTATAATCTAACCCTACTTACAACTTGAACAATACAACTTGAATAATTGTAAAGCAAGCTAAGTTGCAAAGAATGTGAGTATGAGTATTGCAATGACTTGTGCTTCTTTTCTCTTGTTCCTCTTCCAGCTTCAAATGTCTCCCTTTTATAGGCTCCTTGAGTTGAACTAGCCGTCACACTTAAAAATCGGAAGTTGATCTTCATATTGACTCTCGAGCCTCTGATCAGTAACTTCAAGGCCTTGAACTAGGCTGATTTTCAGCGGAGATGTTTCAACGGCTAATTTGATATCTTCCAACGGCTATATTGCTGATTTTCTACAGATTAGTTCTTCAAAACTGTTTGTTTACTAATTCAGGCCAACCAAAAGATTAGGATAAGATATAAAGATATTTTGGCCATATTTAGAGAATCACAACTTAAACAAATTTCAAAGTTTCAAAATTTGTTTAGATAGCAAGCATCAACCTAGGCAAGATCACATAATTTAAATCAAATTAAAATCTTGACTTTCATTCAAAATTTAGCCAAGGGTTTTAAGGGAGTTAACAGTTGCTACATTATTAATTGGAACTCATATGTATAATTTTTTTAATAGTAAAAACTAAAAGTTTTTCCTATACAATTGAAAAAACCCATGATAAGTACTACAATTGATATTTATGAGATTTTTCATATATTTGCATGATTATGGATATACTAATTTAGACTTATAACTAAGAGGGGCCCAATGATGAGATACAAGTCTTTCAATCGGTCTTACCCTTCCACTTGCCAAAATCTAAGATTCACGAATA
>JAKOGI010000894.1:345246-376117 GCA_029747015.1 Carnegiea gigantea | reverse complement strand
ACATATATATATATATATGTATACATATATATATATATATGTATGTATATATGTATTTATATATGTGCACCATTTATGACTGTGGGGTACCCTGATTCTATAGAAATAATTTTTAGAGGTCAATATTTTTAGAATGTAGTTCCAAGTGCCTACTATTTTTGGTAAACTTTTAGTACAGCACAAAATTTTATGACGTAGTTACTGGCCGAAGTTTTTCTTTTCAACTTAGTCGCTGAACAGTCTGAATTTGCCATTTTCCCCCAGAATGAGGTTTAGTATTTAAATACTCAGCTTTTTGGTACTTTTTAATATAACTAAGCTTATATTTTTGTTTGGACTTCTTATAATGACTTCAATGCTATTAGTTATCACAATCTAGTACTTATATCCTAAATATTATATTTTTTGTGATTAACGGCCCATCATGCTTAGCAAACTAATTAAAGCATAACTAGAGAGTTTTGACCATTACCTGAACGTAGTCGGCGCTGGATTCCACGTTCCTCTAGCTTCCGGTTTATAGAGATTGCTAATATCAACCTCACCTTCCCTAGATTAGGTATGGGACAGATCCGTTTTGTTTCCTACCTCGGACCGTAATCACTAATCAAATTTTATATATTTTTAAAGGATAGTGAGATTTTAATCAAGAAATTATAATGTTTAAGATATAAGGTTCAATTAAACAACGTTCCCTATTGGGAAAACTTCTTTTATTGAAAGCTTGAAAGTGGAAATATTGCAATGGCAAGTTTTGAAGAGAGACTTAAGCTAAGATCATTAGAAATGCTTGCTCATAGAGAAATGGAGAATCCCGACTTTTCTTTTGCTTAAGAATGGTCAAATGACCATATCCTTTATCAGCACTCGACCTCCCCTTTTATGGAGGGTTGGGGGACACATAGGATACCCTAATGACTATAGTACATAAAGATTTTTCACATGGCTATAGTACACACTGATAGCTGCAGTACGCTGCTTTATTTTACAAACCAGACACTTGTCAAGATAGTACAATGATGGGGCAGCCACTTTTTAGAGCTTTTAATGATAACAAGACTGGTCATCATTATTGAGAGTCTACATGCCTTCATCTCCAATTATGTTTTCCAGACCATCATTATTAGGATAATCATCAAAATCTTCATCAAGTTGTTTAAGATGTTCTAGATCCCATTTTTCAAATAATTCAAGGAGATATTTCTTTCATTTTGCTGATAGAAATAACTTGGCTCCAATGCCGAAGAGATAATCAAAAATATCTTCTGATACTTCTCCTTCTACCTTCATATATTCTTTAAACTCATTACCATATGCAAAAGCAGTATTTCCACAATGTATTAATATTTTTTCCTTATTCAATTAATGCCCAACTTTGATGATAATTGTTTAAAAATCCAATGGCTCTTACTAAAGCAGGATTAGTAACTAGATACATTGGTAGTTCATAAACCCATTCTCGTCGTTGATCATTGAGATCATTGTAATCAACAATCTGAATAAGATGATGGGCCAGTTGGCTGTTCCACTTTCATATTCGATCAATGCACTATACACTTCCAAATTTAGGCATTTTCGAACTGGGACTTTTGTTGGACCATCAAGAGATGTAAAAATCTAATAGATCCTTCTGAACATGCATTGCTGAAATTTTATCAGTTTTTAGAAAAATAGGAACTTTAGATCTGGGATTTCTAAGAAGTAAAGTATCATCCTGTATTCCCATGCTTTAAAGACAGGGTCGTTTGAAGATAATGAGTTTGCTGGGAAACTAACACCACCAACTCCAGATCTGTCGGAAAAATAGATCGTTGTACCCCAAGACTCCAAATATTATAGGAATAATGATGATAAAAATCTATGCAGACTGCATACCACTCATTGAACGATTTTTCTTAAACATGGGAACTTATGGGATATCATGAGGACACTGAAGGTAACTAACTTGTAACTCTAAAAGGGAAAATCTTTAGGCTATTAGGTAGGCAGTAGAAAGTAGACCAAAACGTGACTTACTTTTTGTATGAAATTCCAGGTTATCAATAAGGACTTTACTAGAAGGCGTAACCCGTTCTAGTAGGAATGGCATTTCATTAAGGATTTCCTCCTTTTCTAGCTGGAGGTTAGCTTTGATGATCACTATTGGTGAGTTCTCGAGTTAGACTGTCTGCTAGAGAGTTCTTCGATCCCTGTATATGTTCAATAGAAAAGGAAAACTGGTTAAGCCATTATTATCAACGTCGGAATTGCCCTTGAGCTTGCATATTTGATAAATTCTTTTTCACAAAACCAACTATTCCTTTACAATCAGTTTGAATAAGAAAAGATTTTGGGGCTAAAAAAATTAAGAACTTTTCAATTCCCCTTATGACTGCAAGGATTTTTTTTCCATTGCGGGATAGTTGTATTCTACCTTATTAAAACTTCTACTGTAATATTTGCAGAGTTTTTCTTCTTCTTTGATTTTGAATATTGCACTCCAATGCTCATTGCTGGCATCTGTCTCAAGAACTAAATCATCTCCTTCATTAGGCAAATTAAGAACAGGGAGATTTTTACACATTTTTTTGAAGTTTTGAACTATCTTTGTATTATTAATGGTCCATGTCCAACTTACTTCTTTCTTGAGTTTCTGCTGCAATGACTTTCTTAATTTAGCTAAATCTTTAATGAAATCTGAAGCATAGGTAAGACATCCAAGAAATCTTTCTAGTTACTTCTAATCTTCTATTTTTTCAGGAAAATTTTTTATTTTTTCCAGAATATGTTTTTGTAAAATGATTTGTGCAGCTCTTATCTCTAGGTCTAAGAACTCAATTTCTTGTTCGGCATAAATGCACTTGTTCTTTCCTAGTACAATAGCATGATCGATGCGTCTTTCGGGGACAGCTAAAACGTCACCTTTGTGCTGTTCTAGGGTTTTGGAAAAGACAAGGACATCATCAATGTAAACTAAACAATAATGATTAAAGTCTTCAATGATATTATCCATTCTCCTTTGGAATATTTGAGGTGTATTTTTAAGACCAAATGGTATTACTATCCTTTCATAATGTCCTTGTGGGGCACTAAATGCTGTTAGGAAAATACTTTCCTCATTCATTTTTATCTGCCAATAACCGCTCTTACAATCCATTTTCGAGAACCATCACGCTTCTTGAATTTTTTTGAAAAAGACTATTTTGTTAAGAATATAATAACCATCAAAGATAGTATTATCATTAAGCTTTTTGTAATTTGTTAGAATGTATAAGGTTTTGATGATAACAAATCCAAGTGTTGTAGTAGTTGTTGTTGTTCCAAACAGGCTTTACCAACAGGGTCTTACTGCTGTTTTTTAATATATTAAAACTGCTTGACTAATGGTTTATCAAGAACAGGTACTCAAGTCAGCGATATAAGAACAACCATGAGGAACAGGCTCTGTAAGGTGTTTGAAACATGTCCTGTGAAGTGTTTGAAGCATAGGATATAAGTGCAGCCGTGAGGAACAGGTTCTGTGAAGTGTTTGCAGCAGATTCGTCTCTCTACAAGATGACTAGTGGTTATAAAAAGATGTCTTGATTTAATTTGGTTTTATATTTTTAGACTCTTGTTAATATGCCAATCAGAAACTCTTAACTTACTACTTACTTAAAACGGTTTTGCTTTTTTTTGGAAAATATTTCGGATCACCTTTCGAAACAATTCTGGAAACAGGATGCTCAGGGTGTTCCCAGAATAAGCTGTGAAAAACAAATTTTCACGCTTTTGTCTTTTGAATTTTGAGCAGCTTCTCCAAGATTTGCAAGAAAGATTTTTCTATGGAGTATCTTACCCCTTACCCTAAAAACGGTTATTAAAATCTAAGGGGATTTGCAAAATCTTTTTGAATAAAAAGAATATCCAATTTTTGACAAGTGGATAAGGTTGTTGAGAAAAACATGGGCTAGTTGTGAGAATCACCGCCTTATGCACACGGTTTAGGAAGTGTTTCCAGCTCATGTTTTCTCATCCCTTGTGGCTAAAGAATTCTATATTCTTTAGGGATTTTAGTTTCCAAAAATTTGAGGAATTGTTTTTCCAAGCACCATATAAAGTCGCTTCTTAGAACGATAGAAGCATCGGTTTTCAAAGAGAAAAATTCAGTGTTCATGAGCTTAAAAGTTTGAAAAGAAAACCGTGTCTAGTGAGTGAGTTATTTGAGCTTTCAAAGTTGGCATACTAGGATTTCATTGTACCCTATATTAGCTTAGTTGAGAAGCATTGTAATAGGGTGTTTTTTCTTTATACTCTTCTTTCGCAAAAGTGAGTAGAGTGTGTGTCCAAATCAAGGGGATTTTGGACGTGGGGTAACTTGTCTTAGGGAAGACGGTTACGTGTGTTACAAGTTGTAACAAGGTGTGTTACTATTGTAACGTGTTTAGTCCGTTTAGTGAAGTGTTTAAATCCTACACGAGGTAGGTTGTGGTTTTTAACCTCAGTTGGGCTAGAGGTGTTTTCCACGTAAAAATCCTGTGTCCATTATTTTCGCATTCAATTTTGTTGGATTTTCGCTTCTGCTTATCTCAGGAACAACCTGTGCGAACAGGGCCTAAGACTGTTTGCCAGCAACTTGCGAAAATCGGACACCACAATTCACCCCCTCTTGTGGTTGTGTACTCTCTAAATCAACAAGTGGTATCAGAGCAGGTTCTCCTTTGAAAGGCTAACACCTTGAGAGATCCTTGAAGATGAGTACCCCACAAGGCATGCTTGAAGGTCAATCCATAACTCGACCACCATACTTCAATGGCCAACACTATGGTTGGTGGAAGAATAGGATGGAAAACTACATCCAAGTCGAGGACTATGAGTTGTGGATGCTCATCAAGAATGGACCACTCATCCCAAAGAAAATAACTGAAGATGGAAAGTCAATCCCCAAGGAGCCTAAAGAATTCAATACTGAAGATTACAAAATGATGGAGAAGAATGCCAAAGTCAAGAAACTTCTATATTTCGGCCTAGGTCCTGATGAATATACTCGCATATCTGAATGTGAGTCGGCCAAGGAGATCTGGGATGCTTTGTAAATAGCTCACGAAGGGACCAATCAGGTAAAGCAATCCCGGATTGAATTGCTTGTGAGAAAATATGAGCTGTTTGAGATGGGTGATCGTAAAAGTGTGATGGATATGTACACTCGCTTCACTTACATAATGAATGAGTTGAAATCCCTGGGAAAATCCTTCACCACCGAAGAATTAGTGAGGAAAATCCTAAGAATTTTACCTCATTCTTGGGAAGCGAAAGTCACGGCCATCCAAGAAGCTAAGGACATGAACAAGATCACCCTAGATGAGCTGATTGGCAACCTCCAAACGTATGAACTTAGGAAAAATTCTCAACAGAAAGATGAGACAAAGAGAGATCAAGGTCTTGCACTAAAGGCCTTAGAAGATGATTCTGATTCTGATGAGGAGGAGATTGCCATGATCACTTAAAAGTTCAAGAAGTTCTTCAAGAAAGTCAAAGAAAATAGCAAAAGGAGGGACTTCAGCAAGGCCAGGAACACCTCTCGGGAACAGTTCTCCGGGTGTTTCAAGTGTGGCAAACTGGACCACATTGTGAGAAACTGCCCACTGCACAAGGAAGAATAAGAACCCGAACACCCTAGAAAACAGGGGAGGAAACAGGGTGTAAGCAGCTTAGTGAAAAGGTTCTCAAAAGCTATGCTCGCGGCCTGGGGAGATTCAAGCGAGGATGAGGAAGGGTCTGAAGTTGGGGAAGCTAATGTAGCACTCATGGCAAGAAGTGACACTGATTCAGATGATGGATCAACAGATAGTCTGACTCAACTCAAGAACAAGGTATGTGGTCTAAATAAATCAACTCTTGAGAAATTAGTGTACACTATAATGGATATATGTGCTGAATTAAAAAGGGATGTTCGAGATCTAGAACTTGAAAATGAAACCCTTAAATTGGAAAAACTTGAAGTTGACAAAGAAACTCTTGCCTTGCATGAAAACATTAATGTGCTTAAAGAAACTCTACTCATGAAAGAAGAGACTTGTTCCACTAAATTGATTGAGCTGGAAAAAGAATCCCTTGACTTAAAAGGTAAGGTCGAGTCCTTGCTTGTAGAAAATAAAAACTTGCTTGAGAAAATGAAACAAATGGAATCAGACCTTGCCACAAACAAGCTCTGGAACAGGTCCTCACAAGCACTTGAATGGTTAAACACCCATCATAGTCGAAATAGAAGAGGACTAGGTTTTGTGCCTAAGATGACCTACCCAGTGAGTAGAAAATATGTAGAATTATCTGAGAATATTGTATGTTATCACTGTGGTAAAACAGGTCATTACCGTTATACTTGTCCCTCAAGAAAGTATGCCATTAAAAGGAACTTAGTGTAT
This sequence comes from Carnegiea gigantea, assembly GCA_029747015.1. NCBI lineage: Eukaryota > Viridiplantae > Streptophyta > Magnoliopsida > Caryophyllales > Cactaceae > Carnegiea > Carnegiea gigantea. The sequence goes on along the minus strand of JAKOGI010000894.1, from coordinate 369,734 downwards.
GTAAAACAAATATGGGTTAGGAAAGATGAGATTTGTACCTCTAAAGGAATGGGACCCAAGTGGATCTGGGTTCCCAAAACTAACCTATGATCTGTTTTGCAGGCTGAAGTGAGAGAAAACAACCCAGCAAACAACCCAGCGAACAGCGCAGGGAACATCCTAGGGAACAGACAGCTGTGGTATGTTGACAGTGGGTGTTCGAGGCATATGACCGGTGAAAAATCCAATTTTTTCTCACTTACAGCATCAGAAGGAGGGAGTGTGGCATTTGGAAACGGTAAATCCGGGACAATTGTCGGTATAGGTAAGATAGGTGAGTCACTCTCCCATTCAATTGACAATGTTTATTTTGTGGATGGATTAAAACACAACTTGCTAAGTGTGTCCCAACTGTGCGACAAAGACAACCTAGTAGTGTTCTCACCAACACGTTGCTTGGTTGTGAATATGAACACAGGAGATGTTGTGTTGAGGGGGAAGCGACACAAAAATGTTTATAAAGTGTGTATTTCTACTCTTCCCTAAAATAATTTGACTTGTTTGAGTGCCCTAAATGATGATGTTATGCTTTGGCACAAAAGGCTAGGTCATGCAAGCCACTCGCTTTTGAACAAACTTGTAACCAAAGACTTAGTGGTAGGCTTACCTTCCATCAAATTCAATGATGACAAGGTATGTGATGTATGTGCCAAAGGCAAACAAGTCAGAAATTCATTTAAATCTAAAAGGTGTGTAAGCACTACTCGACCTCTTGAATTGATACATATGGATATATGTGGTCCAATGAGGATCATGAGCGAGGTGGTAAGAGGTATGTGCTTGTGATAGTGGATGACTACTCTCGTTTCACTTGGACTTTGTTTTTGGCTTCTAAAGATGAAACCTTTGAAAAATTTCTTGCTTTCATTAAAAAGATTGAAAAGAGAGTAGGACATTCCTTGGTATGCTTAAGGTCTGACCATGGGACAGAATTTGAAAATTCAAGCTTCACTGATTATTGTAATGAGCATGGTGTTGATCATAATTTTTCAGCTCCAAGAACACCCCAACAGAACGGGGTGGTAGAACGCAAAAATCGCACTCTAGAAGACATGACTAGAACAATGCTTGTTGCTAGTGGTCTTCCTAGAAACTTCTGGGCTGAAACTTTGAACACATCATGTTACATTGTAAATAGATGCATGATTAGACCTATTCTTAACAAAACGTCTTATGAGCTCCTCAAAGGAAGAAAACCAAATATTTTGCATTTAAGAGTATTTGGTTGCAAATGTTTTGTGCATAATAATGGAAAGGATGCCTTAGGGAAATTTGATCCAAGGAATGATGAAGCAATATTCCTTGGTTACTCCTCACATAGTAAGGCATACAAAGTGTTTAATAAGAGAACCTTGTGTGTTGAGGAAAGTGTGCATGTGCTTTTTGATGAAACTAACTCTCTAAGTGAGAATGATGCACAGGAAGAAGACCTCGAACTAGGTCTTGTTAGAAAAGACGTGCTACTTCAAGATGATCAAGGTAAGGATCAACCTGAGGGATCAAGACCTGAAGTTGTTCTTCAGGAAGCTAAGCAAGGTGTGAACCAAACAGGAGGAAACAGGGTGGAACCCTATTCAGGACAACATCAGCTGAACCCTTCAGGGATACATTCAGGAACAAGCTCCCAAACAGGCTCGAGAACAGGTCCAGAACCTGTTTCACCAAGTATTCCAGCTAGGATGGAGAGCGAGTCTATGAACCCACTTTCACGACGATCATGGAAATACCAAAGTTCACACCCTCTTGATCAAATTTTATCTGATATTAATGCAAGAGTTCAAACTAGATCTAGGCTTAAAAATTTCTGTGCTTTCTATGCTTTTCTCTCAAAAATTGAGCCTAAGAATATTAATGAAGCTCTTGCAGATTCAGATTGGGTCACAGCGATGCAAGAAGAACTCCATCAGTTCGAAAGGAACAAGGTATGGCACCTTGTGCCACGGCCAGAGGATAGAAAAATCATTGGAACCAAGTGGGTGTTCCGTAACAAGCTAAATGAGTGCGGAACAGTCACTAGGAACAAGGCCCGGCTGGTGGTTCAAGGCTACAACCAAGAAGAGGGAACTGATAATGAAGAGACCTTTGCACCTATTGCAAGGATGGAAGCCATTCGAATTTTGATAGCTTTTGCAGCCCACATGGAGATCAAGTTGTATCAAATGAATGTCAAAAGTTTCTTGGTTGATAGGAAAGGCACCTCAGGTATGGCTCACTTTCTTGGACCTTGTTTGGTATCTTGGGCAACCAAGAAACAACTCTCTGTTGCCTTGTCCACAGCAGAAGCTGTATGTGGCAGCTGCATCTTGTTGTGCTCAGTTATTATGGATAAGACAACAACTCAAGGACTTTTGTGTTGACATAGGATGCATTCCTATTTATTGTGACAATACAAGTGCAATTAACATTGCAAAAATCCATGTCAACACAAAAGAACAAAACATATTGACATTCGTCATCATTTTCTAAGAGACAATGTTGAAAAAGGAGTGATCTCAATGAATTTTTGTGCCACTGAAAATCAAATTGCTGATATATTCACAAAAGCATTGGGTAGAGAACAATTTGAAAGGAATAGACTCGAACCAGGCTTAATTAGAACAACCTGACCAACCTGTTCTCTCTCCCTGTTTGCAAAATTTAAAAGTTACGGGCACAACATGTTAAATTTTTGTTTGCAATCAACTTCTGTGCTATGTTTAGCATATGTGAGGTTTGCAACTTGCTGACACTCGTTGAGGTCTAATGAGATTGCCCTTATTATCCCATGTTACCGAGCAAGTAACCTCAAGAATAAGCACCAGGAACAGGTACGCCTCTTGTTTGTCAAATGTGTGCAATAAATTGAGAATTGTCTAACATCTTCCCGAGGCGTGCGCTGCCTAATTTAATGCTAAAGCCCGTTGCAAAACTGGCAAAATCTTTAAAAGATTTTGCACGCTTCTCTTTCTTTAAAATCTCTCTTCAAACTTGCTTCAAATCTCTCACTTCTACCACAATCCTTCGTGCTCTGAAATCCTGTTCAAGAAACCCTAATCTCTCTCATCTCTCTGGAAAAATGGCGTCCCCCATCAGCACTGAGAGCTCCTCGACCGTAACCTAGGGCAATAGGTCACCAAGCACAGCTTTGCAAACAGCCACAGCCTTGTTTGCTCCTACACAATTTCTGACGGCTCTCATGGAAGGCGAAACTACTGAACCTCCTCGACCCATTGTCTATAAACCTTTTGGGTTTTTGAAGAGCATAGGCCTTAGAACAGTGGATCTAAAATTGGAAGACATCCCCTAAAAATTTGGATGGGATTTGATTTTGTTTGGTGAACTGGGCGCATGTCAAACCCAAGAACCTGTTGGGGCATCTGAAAGGGAAATTGGGGCTTTAGATGACCTCTTTCTGTTTGACCATGGCCTAGATGACATCAATTCGTTCGGGCTGTTTCCAGAGCAGGAAAGGGGCCGAAACAGGGCCTGAGGTTTTTAGGGATGACCTAGGGGAGGATTTGTCAAAAGAAGAAGGGGGAAGTAGTGGTCAAATGGAGGAGTCTCCTGTCAAGCCTACACAAGCCACATCGGTAACACAAACCGGTGAGAAACGCAAAAGGTACAAAATTACGGCTAGGCGTACTAGAATGCCAAGAACACGACCACCATCAAGGCCTTAAAGCTGCCAGACTGAAGAACCCTCAAAAAATGAAACCCTTGTCAAACCAAAACCACAAATCCCCTCTTCGGCCAAACCCACAAACAGGCCAACTCGAAAATCAGCCCGAATTGCTTTCCAATCCACGCCTCGACCTGCCAAACAGACATCCCCTATTGTTGAGGAAATTGATTCCTCCTCTGAGCCTTCATCAGATAGCGACACTAAGAACACCTCCTTCAAACAGGGCACTCCCGTGTTCTCAGAGTCCTCATAGGATAAGCCTCTGCCTGCACCAAAATCAACCTCCACTTTACCCTCCAAACCATCACCCCTCAAAACTCCCAAGAGAAAAGCCTCTCTCAAACACGCCTCCACCCAAGACCCTCCTATTGAGCCCCAACCTAAGAGAGCCAAGAAGTCTACCCCGTCTGCCATTTCAGCCAAACTGACCCAATTGCTTCAGAGAGGGGTCGTCAGGGGCAAAGTTATCAAGGTAAAATATTTTGAGGAACAGGGTCTGGAGGTGTTTCTGCATAAGCTGCGTGCACAGGGGTGGTATGAGCTGTTTACAAACACCCAGGTGGGGTGTTCTGTACATGAGTTGGCAGAGTTCTATGCCAACTGCAGTGTCACCGAGGGAGTGGTGACAAGTATTGTTAATGGGCAACAGCTTCGCTTTGATGCGAAGATATTAGAGAAAATTCTGGGGATTCCCTCCACGGGCTTTGATATCTATGTGAGAGAAGACAAGACTGTTCTAGGGCCAGCCAGGCTGCTAGAGCTCTCCTAGAAATTTAGCCAGCAACCAAGCCTGCAAACACCCAAGTCAATAAAGAAAGGGGACATGACATCGCTCCATCAATTGATATTCTGGTTTATCATCAAGAATGTCATCCCCAGGGGCCAGGGTCGCAATCTTGCTGATGCCATGGATCAATGTTTGATGGATCTGATGGACAAGGAAGAGCAAATCAACCTTCCTGCCATCATGATTCGCCACATAGCAAGAATTGCAAACACCTCCAGGGAACATGACCTGGGATACGGCTTCTTCCTGACTAGTGTGTTTGAGCACTTTGGGGTGACTCTGCAGAAGAAGGTGGGTGCTCAGTTCATTGATGAGATTGGGAGTAACACCCTTATGGGGTGTGGACACACTTTGGTTGAGCGGTCTGCCTCAGAACAGGGGACCAGAACACCCCGTCCTCCTGTTCCTGGCAGTTCCTCAGTCAAGCTTGAGGCTGCTTTGGAAGAAAAGTCTCGACTCAGTGCTGAGCTTACTGCTGTAAAGGCTGCCCTGCACGATGAAAAGGCTCTAAACGCTAAACGCCATGAAGATATCCTCGCCCTTCTCTCTTCCCTCTCAGCAAAATTTTCCCCTCCTGCTCTCTGATCACCCCCCATCTGCTGTTCTCATAGCCTGTTCTCACTTCTCTTGGGTATCCTCTCTTGCTAGTTTGTACTTTCTGTTGCACTCGTTTGGTGAATGACAGGTTATCTTGTTTTTTGATTGGCTTTGCCTTGCTTGCTTTCTGTTGTGAATTGCTTGTGTGTGACTAGGATGGCCAATCTCATTACCGTACCAACACACTTGAGTGTATCGCCTGTTGACTTTCCTCTCTTACCCAAGTGGTGGTGATAGCAAACACCCTATGTTTGACTGTTCGCCCCTACCTTTTAATGATGCCAAAAAGGGGGAAGATAGGATGACCAATATTGTTTTAGTTTTGCCATGAACGAGTTAAATTTCTTACACTTTTTCGATACTAACTGCTTCATGTGAATTGTCGGTCCTATAAATAATTGGCACTAATCACTTCAATTGTCCTTGAAAGTCAATATGGTCACTTGGTTTGTCATCATCAAAAAGGGGGAATTTGTTAGAATGTATAAGGTTTTGATGATAACAAATCCAAGTGTTGTAGTTGTTGTTGTTGTTCCAAACAGGCTTTACCAACAGGGTCTTACTGCTGTTTTTCAATATATTAAAACTACTTGACTAATGGTTTATCAAGAACAGGTACTCAAGTCAGCGATATAAGAACAACCATGAGGAACAGGCTCTGTAAGGTGTTTGAAACATGTCCTGTGAAGTGTTTGAAGCATAGGATATAAGTGCAGCCGTGAGGAACAGGTTCTGTGAAGTGTTTGCAACAGATTCGTCTCTCTACAAGATGACTAGTGGTTATAAAAAGATGTCTTGATTTAATTTGGTTTTATATTTTTAGACTCTTGTTAATATGCCAATCAGAAACTCTTAACTTACCACTTACTTGAAACGGTTTTGCTTTTTTTTGGAAAATATTTCGGATCACCCTTCGAAACAATTCTGGAAACAGGATGCCAGGGTGTTTCCAGAATAAGCTGCGAAAAACAAATTTTCACGTTTTTATCTTTTGGATTTTGAGCAGCTTCTCCAAGATTTGCAAGAAAGATTTTTCTATGGAGTATCTTACCCCTTACCCTAAAAACGGTTATTAAAATCTAAGGGGATTTGCAAAATCTTTTTGAATAAAAAGAATATCCAATTTTTGGCAAGTGGATAAGGTTGTTGAGAAAAACATGGGCTAGTTGCTGAGAATCACCGCCTTATGCACACGGTTTAGGAAGTGTTTCCAGCTCATGTTTCCTCATCCCTTGTGGCTAAAGAATTCTATATTCTTTAGGGATTTTAGTTTCCAAAAATTTGAGGAATTGTTTTTCCAAGCACTATATAAAGTCGCTTCTTAGAACGATAGAAGCATCGGTTTTCAAAGAGAAAAATTTAGTGTTCATGAGCTTAAAAGTTTGAAAAGAAAACCGTGTCTAGTAAGTGAGTTATTTGAGCTTTCAAACTTGGCATACTAGGATTTCATTGTGCCCTATATTAGCTTAGTTGAGAAACATTATAATTGGGTGTTTTTTCTTTATACTCTTCTTTCGCAAAAGTGAGTAGAATGTGTGTCCAAATCAAGGGGATTTTGGACGTGGGGTAACTTGTCTTAGGAAAGACGGTTACGTGTGTTACAAGTTGTAACAAGGTGTGTTACTATTGTAACGTGTTTAGCCCGTTTAGTGAAGTGTGTAAATCCTACAGGAGGTAGGTCGTGGTTTTTTCACCTCAGTTGGGCTAGAGGTGTTTTCCACGTAAAAATCCTGTGTCCATTATTTCTGCATTTAATTTTGTTGGATTTTTGCTTCTGCTTATCTCAGGAACAACCTGTGCGAACAGGGCCTAAGACTATTTGCCAACAACTTGCGAAAATCGGACACCACAATTCACCCCCCTCTTGTGGTTGTGTACTCTCTAAATCAACATAATTGATTACCATTCTCGTTTTTCCTCTTTTTTCTTTTGCATGATTTCTTACCATGAAAGTAGGACTAGTGTGAGGACTCTTGCTATTTCTAATTAATCCTTTATCCAGAAGTTCTTTGACTTGTTTATTAAACTTTTGAATGTCCTGATGTGTGTGCACCATTTATTTGACTCGGAAAATAGTGTTAGGATTTAATAAAGTAATCTTAGCAAATGTTTTATCTTTATCCCAAAATTTTAAAGGATTATTAGAGTAGAGTTCTTTGCATAATTTTTCTTGTTGTTCAATAATCTGCTCTTTAATAGATAATTCAAGTAATGAGATTGTCAGTGCTACCTCACGTTGTGCTGGCATTACCTTCTCGCCACGTTGGTTGCGTTTAAATTTAATTTTTTTGATGAGTGTAAGCCTTACTTAATTTTTTAATAGGAACTGAGTGACCATTAATTGTGAATATTATCTGGTTTATGGTCTATGTGCATGGAGAATATAATCTCGAAAATTATTTTTGATAATCATATCATGAGAGGGTTGATCAGTAGCCTATAAAACTGGTATAATGCATTGAATTCCTCCTAATTCTATGACTAACCCTTTTATGGCTTCATTCTGACTCATAATGCTATTATCAGCTATCCTTACCTGTAAGGGACTTTTGGCTCTTTTCCACATAAATTCAGGAAACAAAGATCTTTTCTTAAAGCATACAGAACAACCACTATCTATGCAAGCACACAACTCATATTTATTATATCTCTCTAAATATATGTTTATTGGGATATAAATGCTATTAGGATTTGTGTTGGTGGCTTCATAGCATATCTCCATAGTTATATTTTTGGCTAATTCATCCTCATAGATTGGTTCGCTAATAGTTCTTATTTTGTACCCAATGACCTTTCTATCTACACACATAATTCAATCTACAATGGGTCTTGCAGTTTCAAAACTCATTCTACTCATCTCACTAGTCATGCTAATTGCATCATCGTCTTTAGGTTCTTCTTTAGCTGATGAAGATCCTTCTCCCTATTCTGACCTTGTACTCATACTTCTTAATAATTGAGGTTTAATGGTGATTTTGCCCTCATCATCAATTTTTATTATATTTTTCTTGTTGATCTTTGTATGGTTGCCAAAGCTAGATATCCATGAATGATCGATTTTTATCTCCTGAGAATTGGACTTAATCCTCTGGATCTTTTGCATTATGGTAGGACTTTCAAATTTGTCTACTTCTATCATTGTTACCTTAGTCTTTGGATCTATGGTATTATCTAATTTATAGATAATTTTTTAAGATATCCTTAAAGGATATCCTCCTCTTTTCATTTCCATACCAATTGTTTTTATCTTAAGGGATAGAAAATTTTTAGCAAATTCATCCCTTAGACTGACAAAATATCCAGATCGACAATTGAATCCTACCGATCCATTACATAAATTAGTCTTAATCCCTATGATAATTTGATTATTAAATTTTTTATATCTGATATCACAGAGTAAGGTATAAAGATCGATATCTTTGCCATAATATTGTAATGGAGTAATCTGAACTTGAACACTTCCTACATGGATATATCTATACTTTCTATCTTTGTTATGCTTAATGATATTCCCTCAATTAATGAGAATAACTTCTCCAACGTCATACTCACAATGCTTTATCTCAAGATTTCCTTCCATCATTCCACATACGTACTTGCTTTTTAATTGAAAGATAGATTTTTTATAGATCATGTCTTTTTGGATTATAGGAAGAACCCAATCTCCTTTGACTTCCTCATGATCAGTGTCTACAACAAATTCTTCTCCTTAAAGATCACCATGGCTAACAGAGCTACTTTCCATCATATGACTTGTTTCTTCATAATCACTTTCTTCGTATTTATTGGCCGTTATAATTTCAACAATCCATTTGTTGTTGCTTAAGGCTAGGTGTAATGCCTCATCTTCACTAAGCTCAATATAGTCTAAGATTTCCAAGGTTTCAATAAGCTTGTTATTCTTCCTACTTTTGCATTCATTAGCATAATATCTTACTTATCTATATGCCCAACATTTACAGTTGTTTTTCCCTACAGGACAGTAAGCAGCTTTCCTAAAAAATCTTCATTTTTTAGGACTTGGTTTGTTATAATATTTTCTCATATATTTTTCACCCCTCTGCTTGTTAAAGCTCTTTTTCTTATAGAATTTTTTCTTCCTTCGCTTTTCAAGTTCCTTTCCCCATTGGTGAGGCGAATTCCAGCAAGTTAGGAATTGCTTTTTGATTTTCTTTTGCTTTTGAAGATCAAGACAAGGATCATTGACCTATTTTCTTAGATAAGAGATTCTTGAACCAAAGGTATCAATGACATCTGCTCGTTCCAGATATGCAATGTATTTTTTGTTAATTATAGACTTTATAGGATATGGCAATTTGTCATAGAAGATACCAAGATTGGTTTCATTATGCGCAATTTTGTAATAATATTGATAAAATTCAGCAATATAATTTTCCAGATATCTCATATCCCATAGTTCTACATTATTAATCTTTCTTTATCATTCTCTTGTTTTTTCTTTGGAATCGAGTTTAGCTCTTATAAACCTAGTCTCAATTTCCTTACATAGATTTTTGAACATTGCAGTTGGTATTTCCATCATTCTTAATGTATTTTTACCTTCTTCAGTTAATGAATTATACCAGTCCGCTACAGTGCTAGAAAAGCTATGTTCGATGTAGTTTAAGAAATTAGCAGCAGTTCATGTAGTATTTAAATTTAAGACACTATTCATGTCTCTTTACCAATGCTCAAATATTTCTTCTCTATTATGGGCTCCGTCAATGTGTAAGATATATCATGTTTGACTAATTGAGGTAAGGCCAGTTTCTTCAAAAGTTGTGGTTTTCCTTGGAATAAACCCAAAAGAAAAATTGTTTGTATGTTCTGCTGGAACATACCTAGGTCTTTGAAAATGAGTATTTCGTCTAGAAGGTTCATCAAATTCTTCAGGTTTAGGAACGACATTGTTAACTAGATTGGTCTCTATTTCACCTAAGTCGAGTTCTTCTCTGATTTCATTAATCTCATCTTCAATAGTCATTTTACCATATTTTCCATCCAGTTTTCTTTTAATTTCTTCTAAAGGTATCGCATTAAGATCATCAAGTTTAATAAGGTTCATTTGCTGATATATTTCTTCTTCTAAATGGACATTATTAGTCTCTTCATTATCATCATACAATACATCATGTTTATCACTAATGACGCTCATGACTTTGTTTAATTCTTCCAGATTTTGTTCTCTTTCGAACATATCCTGTAGTTCTTCAAGAATATACTGCTTATACTCCATCTTCTTCTTCTTTTTTTTCTGCTTTTTCAGCTGATCTTTCACCGAATTTTTCTCCTACTTCCTTTTGAATTTTTGTCTCGTGTAAGGGAAATAGAATCTTTTTTTTTTGGGTTTTGGAAAGGAAATTTATGCTAAAAAGGTGCACTAATACTGGAAGTAACTTTTCCTCTATGCCTTACTTCGTTAACTAGAGAAAGGTGAATTACCGATATTTGCTTCCTAAGCTCCTAGATTTCGATCTTAATTGTAGCTAATTCTGCTTTAAATTCTAAAACTATATCAGTGATATAATTTAATTGAGGTGCTATTGGAGAAATGCCTTATGGTGAGTGAACAACGTGAGAATAATTTGGAGTAGGGCAAGCACGTGATAATTCTAGCATTAATCACATTTAATCACAGTAAATTAGCTTAATTAATATTTAATTGGCTCAATTATTTTAATTATTTTTAGTCACGTGGCTCTAATACCAATTGAAAGAGAGCCTCGAGTAGTACTTAGAAGAAAAAATTTACATGCACAATTTTTAGATTTTCGAAAGTTTAAGGGCTATAAATAAAATGCATATAGCAAATGGTCCCCTTAAAATAGTTTCCACATAATATTACCTATTTTCAATAAATTCTAACACATGGTCTCCTAGTTAAAATTTCCATACAAAGTGGAGTACCTAGCAGTGATTTTTTCATATATATATATATATATAGATTTGGGAAAAGTCTTATTTTTCCCCAAAGGGGGGCGATACAAGTCCGATTTATAATCCAAACCCATACGTGGAATAATGGGCCTAAAAGCATCGCTCTAGGGGTTCCCCCAGGCCCATACCTGCACTCATGGGCCCCAGGACGTAACCCTAGAGGCTCCCCTTTGGGCCCTTCCACTTCGAGACCGGCGGCCCATGCGGGAACTCCAGGTAAGATTACTATTCTATCCTTTTTTCGAGATGACTGTAAATAGTTACCTATCTTCCTCGGGAAAGGGGTTGGCAGATTCATCGACTATACGCTCTCTCTTTTGACCCTTTGACGTGAACCCAGGACTTACTTGACTGTCGGAGAGGCGCTCCCCGGTCTACAACCCATGGTTGCCCTTTTTACAGGGAAGGTCGTTCCAGGAAGAGGGCGTCGAGTGTTAAACGTCGGTTGTCAGATAAACCCACTCCTTCGTCCTACGTCATCAGTAACCGTACCCCAAAAGATTTCGTCTGAAATCATATTGGCGTCGTCTGTGGGCAAGGAGTAGTAGCGATGGTAGTGAGTGAAGCAACATGAGCACGGACTCACAAGGATAAGGCCCCCACAGCTGACACCTCTGCGCCTTCTGTGATGCAAGACGCCTCTGAGAGTTCACAGACGAGCCCTCGAGCGGCTAGGACATCACCTCCTGAGCATGAGGCTTATGTCACGGTGGACGCTCTGAAAAGCCTCATGTCCACTATGGCAGACGCCATCACACGCCAGGTCTCTGAGCAGGTCAGAAGAGCTATGGAAGCAGCAAGCTCGGCCTGGCCGCATCCTCCCTTCGACTAACTGCTGGTCCATGAAGGCGAGCCCTCTCACCGGCCGAAGAGGATGCCGTCTACCCACTACGCGGAGCACGCCCGGGAAGTATCCTGATTAGACTGGAGTGGTTAGTCCAATACGGGCCAGCTAGGACGACATGCGGTGATGGGTTCCACCGGTCGCCCCACACAAAGGGCAACCGTCGGATCAGCAACTGCTTCTATGCCCTACGCAACATATTCTCGACGAGTCGTTTGGCTTGAGGAGTAAGAACAAACTTCTCGGCCTCTGGCAGGCACCGGCCTAGTCCGGAGCACCGCACTCACCAGGAGTGTACCCAGAGCCCGCCTCGGAGGGGGTACGCGGTCAGGAGCCATGCCGCGGGGACCGATCTCCCCTCAGAATGCCAAGGCACGTCCGGGAGAGAGGGAGCTCTTCTGTCGTCGAGGTCGAACGCCATCCTAAAACCTCTATCAAGATGTCGGGAATGGTCGCTCGACCAATTGCTCTTCCTTTCTCTACCCCATTTAGCACCGAGATAATCAATGTTCCGCGCTATGGGAAGGTCAAGATGCCGACGTTAGATGTCTATGATGGGACGGCAGACCCTGAAGAGCATCTGGGAGTCTACAAGGCACAGATGTATGTGCAGGATGTGGAGGACACCGCTTATTGTCGCTATTTCCCTGCTACCTTAAAGTGAGCGGCGCAATCATGGTTCAATAGCCTGCCACCGGGGAGTGTTACGTGTTTTCAAGACTTAGCGGATAAGTTTGTTAGCCAATTCATCGCTAGCCGGAAGGAAAGGAGGACTAGTATCTACTTGTCAAAGATCAAGCAGGGGCCACAGGAGTCCCTTACTGAGTTTGTCAAGCGCTTCCATCAAGAGGTAGTGTTGATCCTCGACTTGGAGGACGGGTTGGCCTGCACCTCCTTCTTGAACGGCCTTAAGAGCGGCCGCTTCAAGTTCTCCTTGGCAGAGCAGAAGGAGATGACGCTAGCCAAGGCCCTGAGGAAGGCAGCGGAGTTCATCCAGGCCACTGAGATCTGTGCCAATAGCTCGCACGCCCCAAAGAAGGCAAAGGCCCTGGGGGATAAGAACCTTAATCGCAGCGACAGGAATCCCAGCCCTCGGGAGAGGAGGCTATAACTCGAGTCGATTGATCCCCAGTTTACCGCCGATGCTAGGAACATCCTCATGGAGGTTAGAGGGCATCCTATGCTGCGGAGATCACTTCCTATGACCGCGCCCCCATAAACCGCAGAATGCCCGAAAGTATTACGAGTTCCACGAACAGAGCGGACATACCACGACTTAATGTTGAGAGTTGAAGAAAGCCCTTCACGAATTGGCAGACAACGGTCAAATCGATCGATTCCTGAAGAGAGGACCACGGTTCCTCTGACGAGAACAAGAGCTCGCTCCACCCCCGCCGCGAGATAAGGAGTGCTCGACGGAAGTCGTGGCCACAATAGCGGGGGGTTATGCAGAAGGAATAACTCGGTCGGCATGGAAAGCTCAACTTAAAAATGTGCCGCAAGTGCTTACCGCGAAGCAGGGACCTCGTTTGACGGTGCTCACAATGGTATTTGGTGGAAAGGAGGCTCTGCGATTCGCTTCTCCCCATAATGACCCCTGGTCGTCGAGATGAAGATAGCCAGTGCAATTGTGTGGCAAATCTTGGTCGACACGGGTAGCTCTGTGGACATTATAATTTGGGACTGCTTGAAGAAACTCGTGCACCCTGGACGCGACATCGTCTCCTTGGTGCACCTTATCCTGGGCTTCGATGGGTAGGAAGCAAATCCCATGGGAATGATCCACCTTCCAGTGCGTTTTGGTGATAAGACCAAGTCCAAGAGCCTTGAGGTCGACTTTCTGGTCGTTGATGTGCCCACGACGTACATTGTAATTTTAGGGCAGCCAACCCTCCACAAGGTAAAGGCCGTCATCGCTCCGTACCTCGTCCAGCTTCAATTCGAAGCGGATGACGGCAATATTGGCGAAATGCGGGGGGACTAGCGGACAGCCCGGGACTGCTACCTGGTGAGTAGAAAACCCCTCATAAACAGACTAGGGAGTGCGGACCGGCTGAACCGTCCCAGACGGAGAAGCGGGCAAAGGCGGAACCGGCCGCTTCGGCCCTAGAGGCCTTAGTTATCCACACCCTCACTTCATCAGAACCTCCGCGGCCTCGACCAGAAGCCACCGACGCGGTAGAGCACGTCTTGCTCAAAGAGGAGCGGCCTGAGCACACTGTGCAGCTAGATCACGGCATCACGGCCGCTGATCGACAATCACTGGTTTCCCTCTTATAAGAATACAAGGATGTTTTCGTGTTCGGACCCGAATAGATGTCCGGCATCGCTCCAAATGTGATGGAGCACTGGTTGAACGTAGACCCCCGTTACAAACCGGTTATCCAAAAGAAGCGCCATATGGGCCCGGAGAGAGTGGCCGCGGCCAATGCTGAAGTCCAGAAACTGTTAGAGGCTAGTTTCATTCAAGAATGCCAATACCCCGAATGGGTCTCGAATGTAGTGTTAGTAAAGAAACCAAACGGGACATGGAAAATGTGCGTGGACTTCACGAATTTGAATAAGGCCTGCCCAAAGGATAGTTACCCACTGCCAAAGATTGACAAGTTGATGGACGCCACGGCTGGACACGCCCTTCTGAGCTTCATTGATGCCTTCTCCAGGTATCACCAGATACCCCTCTGGCCCGAGGACCAAGAAAGACAGCGTTTATCACGGACCGTGGCCTCCACTGTTATAAAATTATGCCCTTCAGGCTAAAGAATACAGGGACCACCTACCAGTGCCTGGTCAACAAATTATTCGAGCCCCTCATTGGTCAGACCATTGAAGTCTACGTTGACGACATGATTGTGAAAAGTAAGACCGAGGGGGATCATGGTCGTGATCTGTGGAAGACGTTTGACACACTTCGACCGTTCAATATGAAGCTCAACCCAAAGAAGTGCGTCTTTGGAGTTCGGTCGGGCAAGATCCTCGGCTTCATGATCAGTAGCCGCGGCATCGAAGCTAACCCAGACAAAATCCAGGTCGTCCTGGATATGAAGCCACCCCAGAATATACGAGAGGTGCAGCACCTGACCGGTTACATAGCCGCCCTTGGACGATTTATGTCCTGATCCACGGATAAGTGCTAGCCATTCTTCCCCGTCCTATGCCAGCGGGACAGCTTCAGTTGGGACAAGCAAGCGGACGAGGCCTTCCAGGCTTTAAAGACCTACTTAGCTTAGCTATCCAAGATCGCCAGTCCTGTGGAAGGGGAGGTCGTGGTGCTGTATTTGGCCATTTCAGAGCACGCCGTCAGCACCGTCCTCGTGGCGGAACGGGCAAAGGAGTAGGTCCCTATGTACTACATAAGCTACGCCCTGGCCGGTACGGAGATGAACTACCCCCTCATCGAGAAGTTTGCATATGCCTTAGTGATGGCTAGTCGGAAGTTGAGGCCTTACTTCGAGGCTCACAAGATTTTGGTCTTAATAGACTAACCCTTGAGGAACGTCCTCCAGAAGTTAGACGCCTCTGGGCGGCTCTTGAAATGGGCCGTCGAGTTCTCCCGTTATGACCTAGCCTTCGAACCACGGAGGACCATCAAGGCCCAAGCATTAGCTGACTTCCTGACAGAGAGTATGACGCCCGCTGAAGAAGAGGACTCACGCCCACGGCCCTGGAACTTAAACGTGTACAGCTCATCCACTAAGGATGGCAGTGGAGTGGGTCTTATTATTGAGAGTCCCACCGAGCCACGGTACGAGCATGCCCTAAAGTTCATATTCAAGGCATCTAACAACGAGGCCGAGTATAAAGCCCTCGTTGCTGGGATAGAGTTCTGCTATACTGCTGGGGCCGATTACGTACAAGCCTTCTCTGATTCCCAGCTAGTTGTCAGCCAGCTCAATGGAGCATAAGTAGTAAAGGACGATGTCATGGCCGCAAATGTCCGACGAGTTCGGGAGGCTACCAAGTTATTAAAGTACTTTACCATCATGCACATCCCTCGGTCAGAGAACCGACAGGCAGACGCCCTGTCTAAGCTGATGAGCTCATCTGATGATGGGAAACCCAAAAACATCTAGTGGGAAACTCTGACAGAAAGGAGCATCGACCCACACGAGGTGTTGTGGTTAGACAGAAGCCCAACGTGGATGGAGCCTATCCGCGTGTACCTCACTGACGGCATGCTGCCCTCGGACCTCAAAGAGGTGGATAAAGTGAAGAAGAGATCGAACTGGTTTATCTTATACGAAGGAATTCTATACAAAAGATCTTTCGCCCGGCCTCTTCTACGGTGTGTGACCCTAGAGGAAGGGAGAAGGGTATTGGAAGAGCTACACGAAGGCATTTGCAGCACACATGCAGGAGGCCGCGCATTAGCCGTTACGACCATTCGAACCGGCTACTACTGGCCCAGCTTACGGAAGGATGCAAAGACGCTAGTACGAACCTGTGACAATTGTCAGAAGTTCGCACCCATCCAATGAGTCCCCTCAACCACCATGAGGCCGATAGTCAGTCCCCTCTCGTTCGCTACATGGGGAATGGATATCCCCGGCCCTTTCCCAAGGCTATGGGACAGCGCAAGCACCTCTTCGTGGCGATGGATTACTTCACCAAGTGGATTGAGGCCAAGGCTGTAGCGTCTATAACCATCGCTAAGGTATGAAAGTTCATTTGGCGGAATATCATCACCCGCTTTGGCATCCCTCATACCATAATTTTTGACAACGATCAGCAGTTTGACACCAGCAAGCTCGGGGACTACCTCAGTAAATTGGGCTACCAGGCTCGTTTCATTGCTGTGGCACATCCCCAGACCAACGGCCAAGCCGAGGCGGTTAATAAATCTATCCTCCACGGCTTGCAGAAGAAGCTTGACAACGCGAAAGGTAAATGCGTTGACGAACTGCATGGTGTCCTATGGTATCTATGGACCACTGAGAAAACTGCTACTGGTGAAACCCCATTCATGTTAGCCTATGGATCTGAGGCTGTCTTACTCGTTGAAGTCGCCCTTCACACCCACCGGCTTACAACTTTCCAGGAGGAGTTGAACAATGCGGCACTCCGCGAAGCCCCCGATCTTCCCTCTATTCGTGGCGACGCCCTCCTCTGAGAAGCTCTCTATAAACTCCACATCGCATGACTGCACAACCGTGCAGTGAGGGTGCAGCCAATTCAAGTTGGTGATCTCGTTCTTCGGCGCATGGAGGCTGTAGCTAGGGCAGGGGAACACAGCAAACTAACCATCAACTGGGAAGGCCCATACAAGGTCCCTTTATAAATCCGCCCCGGCACATATCGATTAGAGACCTTCAACAGTACCCCTATCCCACGAGCCTGGTATAGTAGTAACTTGAGGAAGTACTACACTTAGGCATACGCCTTTTCTTTATTCCCCACTGCTATGTACCCTTTTTGCTCATAAGTAATAAAGCCCAAGGCCCCAGGTGGTCATTTTTGCACTACTGCACACCTCTTGCCCTCCTCAAGCACGGTCTAACGGTCGGTCGCTGCAGTCTTAGCCCCAATGGGGGCTAAGGGTTCTCAAGCATGGCCTCATGGTCGGTCGCTATACTCAGCACGGCCTTGCGGCCGCTCGCTACACTCTTAGCCCCAATGGGGGCTAAGGGTCCTCAAGTACAGGCTCATGGCCGGTCGCTACACTCAGCACGGCCTCACGCCTAGTCGCTACACTCTTAGCCCTAATGGGGGCTAAGGGTCCTCAAGCACGGCCTCATGGCCGGTCGCTACACTCTTAGTCCCAATAGGGGCTAAGAATCCTCAAGCACGTCCTCCCGACCGGTCGCTGCACTTAGCGTGGCCTTGCGGCCGGTTGCTACACTTTTAGCCCTAATGGGGACTAATGGTCCTCAAGTACGGCCTCACGGTCGATTGCTATACTCTTAGCCCCAATGGGGGCTAAGGGTACTCAAGCACGGCCTCACGGCCGGTCGCAACACCCTTAGCCCCAATGGCCCTTATGCACGGCTTAAGCGAGGTACAAACTCTCCACTAGCGTGACACATTCCTTGTTCTTTCGCTTGGGGGATGCTACCCTAATGATACAGAAAGAACGAAATGCAAGTTGAAATGAAAGAACAAGCTGAAAGTGGAAGAGTGAACGAGACAGGATGATAAACAGAAGTGAACGTTCTTTCATCAATAAAAAAAGTACAACCCTTTACAACAAAAAAAACAAAAAAACAAAACAAACACAAACAAAACGAAGGGGACAGAAGAAAAGACAAGAATGGGTGAGGGGGTTACACGTCGGGCGCTCCACCATCCTCATGCTCCTCCTCCTCAGAAGCCCCGGCCTCGGCTTCCAGGGGGTTGGTGGCCTCATCCCCAACATCCTCGCCCTCGACGAAAGGAGGGATAAACTCCACCTCCTCATGGTCACGACCCTCAATGGCGCCCCACTGGCGCTCATCCACGTAGTGGAGGTAAGCTTCGAAAAAGCTATCCTCCTGAAACTTGTTGGCTAGGGTCATCAGGACCTTGCATAGGTACCCGAGGGTGTCGGTGTGGCCTTGCTGGTAGCCCTGCTCCTTAGCTTGGGCTGCATAAGCCCTGGCCTTCTCCAGCTAACATTGCAGCCCCTTCTTCTCGGCCTCACGGACATTTAGATCAGCCTGCAGCTTTTTGCAGCGCTACTAGTACCGCGCGATGAGCCCCTCCAGCCTTCAGCATTCCGCAACGGCCCTCACCCCTCGAGCGAAGACCTCGGCCATGGCTATCTCTTCCTCGGTTACCTTGGGGGGATCCGAAGCCCCATGAGTTATCAGGTCCCAGGACTTAACTATGTCCTGAACAAGAGAGAGCTTAGCGGCAGGGTCCGCCTTGATGAAGTTGGCTGAGGGCCGTAGGGCGATTGGGGAGGAGCCACCGGCCGCTTGGGATGTGGCCCCTTCAGTTTTAGAAGAGGCGAGGTGCTCTTGCATGGAGGGGGTACGGTGCGCTGATGACTGGCTCCCTGATCGATGAGGGGCCGATCGCGCGGCTCCCTTTTCCCCCACTTGCGAGGGGGGGCGGAGGCTATGGCCTAGCCTGGCTGGCCCGCTGCCGCTTCCAAACCGGTAGGCTTACGGCAGGCTTCTTCCCACGGGGAATGGGGGAGGGTGCCTGCAGGAAAATGACTTAGTCTGTATAATCCAGGAGCTACGAGTAAGGGAGTGGGGACGAGCCAGGTTATACACCATACCTTTTTGGCTTGTTGAGTAACGAGGCGCTGCCTCCTCTCCTCCCACTGACGCTTGGCGTCGGCCGCCACCTGTTTAGGGGTGACGTCCCCAGTCTTGAAGACCATAAGCCTTGCCCTCGCTTGATCTGCATAAAGCAAAAAGGAAGTCAGGTCAGCACCAAACATAAAAATAGTTAACATTGGGACGACTAAGTACCCTTGGTGTAATTCTTCAGGATCAGAAGGCCAGCTGTGGTGAGGAAGAAGTCATTGGCGAAAAACTTTAACTTGGGGAGCCAATTCAAAGGCTCCCAGTCACTAGACTTGCTCCTCCTCCTCTTGGGGTCCTTGCTTGAGTCACGAACTTAGGGATGGGCCGAGACCTATCATCCTTGCGTATGTAGAACTGGAAGTAGCGGGCGGTTCTCCTCTCATCAGCCGTGGGCTCCCCGAAGGGGTTCCGTACAGGTTTTCCCTCATTCTAGCCAAGAACGTCCCCGCAACCTGATTCTCGACGTAAGAAGAGGAAGTCATATTTTCAGTACTTCACTTTTGATTTCTTTTTGATGGCCGTCATGAAGCCCGGCCTGTTGTTGAAGCAATACCACCCTAGGTCTCTGGTCTCCTTGGGAGCCCTTTCAACGATATGAACGAGACTGAACGCTTGAGCCGAACAAGTAAGGCCGCACAACTCACAGGTTGCTATAAAGGAACAAATGTTGTGCCATGAAGTGGGCACAACCTGTGTGGGCGCCAATTCGTACTTATTCAAGATCTCCACGATCATAGGGTGAAGGGGAAAATAGAGACCGTAGTTTAGGGCCGCACGGTAGACCCCTATACACTTGGCGGGTGGCTCATTCACGGTGGCATCTGCCACGGGAATCACAAAGGCATACCCGGTAGGCCAAAGATATTGTTTCTCGAGGGCTGACCTCTTTAACTTAGTGACGACCTTTGGATCAAGGAAGTGACTGCCCGGACCATCCTGTGGGTCCGAACGGGTTGTGGCCCCGGGGAACTCCGACCCTTCTACCACGATCTCTGTAACTGCAGGTGTGCGGCCTTTTCGTTTAAGCACCGACTTGCCCGGTCCCAACAGTGCTTCAAAAGAGGAGGAGCTCGTGGACGCCTTCTCCGAGGATAAGCTCCTTGACGAGCGCTCAGAGGAGAAGCCGGGCGAGCCCGTCCCTGAGGAAGCACCAGAACTAGTGGAGGCCACTTCGGCCTCTAGGTTGGACTGGGATAGAGCTAAACAGGGATTACCTTGTGTGCCCTCGGCCAGCAACTCGTCGGGGGATCTGATGCGCGGGGTGGACTTGGTCTTTGCCATTCTGCGAACCTGGAAGTCAGTCATATAGTTAGCTATCTACGGTGCTCTCCCAAGGATACGTCACCTCCACCTCGGGGCTAAGGACGTTGGGGGTGGAGGAATACTCACAACTGGACCATAAGGGAGTGCCCGGTTCAAAAAGGGACACTGCATCGGGAATCTTTTTGGGTTCCCTATACTTACTCTTTTGGGGGACGCCGGCCATCAATAAAGGCTGGGAGGTTAGAGAATTGTGGGTGCTGGCCCTCCACTTGGGGGCCAGTTAGCCCTTCAGGGACGTCCCCACTGGATGAGCAAGACGACAGCATAATATACAACAAACAGTGCTTCGAGGGGACGCAAACATGTACCTGTAGGAGATGAAGATTCAAGGGACCTGGTTGAAGATGAGAATGAATGTTTAAGCAGGCCTTTGAAGATACAAAGACGCAACTTGAGGCACTACAGTGAATTTGAAGGCAGAGTGGGAGATGGAAAACGGAGCTTCTCTCTCTAGAAATTGCTTCTCTCTCTAGGGGGTGGAAATGTGTGGAGAGCAAATAACCCTCCTCAACGAATACTCACCCTTATACAGAGCAAAAAGGCAGGGCACACCTCCCGATAAAACTCAACGGGTACACCTCTTCCCAACCAATGCCACGTGGCGACCTATCACCGCCACGTCACATGTAGAAATTGAGGATCTCGTGAAAGAATGGGTCTCCAGAGGCACCCCAGGGTGGCCAACCGTTGTACGCCCGCCTAAGGGGCTAGATGATCTCTGGCATGAGGTCATTCGCTACACTCTTAGCCCCACTAGGAGCTAAGGGCCTGCAATCATGGCCTCACTGCTGGTCGCTACACTCTTAGATCCCTGGGGGCTAAGGGTCCTCAAGCACGGCCTAGCGGCTGGTCGCTACACTCTTAGCCCCTCGGGGGGCTAAGGGTCCTCAAGCATGGCCTAGCGGCCAGTCGTTACACTCTTAGCCTCACTGGGGGCTAGGGGTCCTCAAGCACGACCCAACGGCCGGTCGCTACACTCTGAGCCCTACTGGGGGCTAAGAGTCCGCAAGCACGGCCTAACGGCCAGTCGCTACACTCTTAGTCTCACTGGGGCCTAAGGGTCCTCGGGCACGGCCTCATGGTCGTTCGCTATACTCTTAGCCCCACTGGGGGCTAAGAGTCCGCAAGTACGGCCTCACGGCCGATCGCTACACTCTTAGCCCCAATAGGGGCTAAGAGTCCTCAAGCACGATCTCACGGTTGGTCGCTACACTCTCAGCTCCAATAGGGGCTACGAGTTCTCAAGCACGGCCTCATGGCCGGTCGCTGCACTCTTAGCCCCAATGGGGGCTAAGGATCCTCAAGCATGGCCTCCCGGTCGGTCGCTACACTCTACACGGCCTTACAGCCGGTCGCTACACTCTTAGCCCCAATGGGGGCTAAAGGTCCTTAAGTACGGCCTCACAGTCGGTCGCTACACTCTTGGCCCCAATGGGGGCTAAGGGTCCTCCAGCACGGCCTAACGGCCGATCGCTACACCTTTAGCCTCAATGGGGGCTACTGGCCCTCATGCACGGCCTAACGGCTGGTCGCTACACTCTTAGCCCCACTGGGGGCTAAGGGTCGTCAAACATGGCCTAGCGGCCGGTCGCTACACCCTTGGCCTCATTGGGGGCTAAGGGTCCTCATGCACGGCATAATGGCCGGTCGTCACATCCTTAGGCACCCACAGGGGCCAAAGGACCTTAAGCATGGCTTTACAGCCTTTCACAACACACGAAGACAAGCAAAAGGCAAGTCATACGGGACCTATTGTCATTACGGCAATCGTACCAATACAAGCAACAAAAGGGGGGCAGGACAGTACAAAAGAAGACTCGAAACAAAGCTAAGTCTACTCTTCGTTACTAGAAGGGGCCGGCGGGCCGGCCGACCCAGAGCCCTCCTCCTGGTCATGTCGGGAACCACAGACCTCCACTTCATCGGACGATCGATGAAGTTGCGCTCCCCTCAATGTAAGGTCGACACAGTCCATCCAGACCTCAAAGGTTGACCACCTCAGACCTATGAAGGATGGTTTCATACTCTCAGCCGTAAAATCATGTGCTACACCTAGCTCGACCTCCTCATTGAGCAGTATGGCGTAGAAGGTTACCTGTACTATTTCGGGGAGTTCGAAGTCAGCCGTCGCGCCCTCAGCCTCGAACAGCGAAAAGCGTGGGCATAAGACGCGGAAGTCTTCGAGAAGGGGGCGAGGCAGATGCAAAGCACTCCTCGAGTGCCAGATAAAGGACTCCCTCATGTAATTAGTCATCTCCCTCGTGCGGTAGATAGGAGGGAACGCCATACTAACTAGGAAAATAGGAATACTGCTCGCTTTCCCTATATTTTCTACCACTTCCCTTGGAAAGATAAACACTCGAGTATCCTATGTGGAAGAATAACATTGTATTTATAGAGGAAGAATAGGGGGAGCTGGAGACGAGAGAAATTCTCAAGAGTCTAATGGCCAATCCACCTTGGACACATGTCCATTCAACCAACATAAATTAATTACAAGCCAAGTAAAGATTATTTAACAAAAATGAAAATGCAGTCTTTTATTATTCTTAGCATAAGGGGTACAAAAGAAAGACAGGAGAAAGCGCTAGTAGAAGGGGGTCGCGCATCCATGGGCTTAACACCCTCGCCCTGCTCGTCGTCATCCTAAGGGGAGGCCGCCCTCTCCGGGGCCGAGTCCCCATTTGCCACTTCCACTCCCGAGCCCTCTTCCTGCCAGCCGGCTCCTGAATTCTCCCCCAAACCGCCCTTTGAGCGGAATCGAGCTTCGTAGATGCGGTCACTAAATAATCAGATCCACGACTCGAAGGCACTCCAACGGAGCTTAGTGAAGGCCGACTCCAATGACCAAAGCGCCCGTCCTTGTAACACCCCAAGCCTTTCGACCTCGTTCAGAAGCATTGCATAGAAGATCACCTAGGATAATTCCGGGAGTTCGTAGTACTCGGCGGCCTCTTCAGCCACAGCCAGCTCAAAGCCTAGACAGAGGGTCTGAAAGTCTTTTGGGAGGGGCGACGGGGGAGAGGCAATCCCACGACGGTCCCATGCAAAATGACGAGTGATATACTCACTCATCGCTTTAGTATCGAGGGAACGTGGAAAAGCCATAGGGAACCCCGATATCCATTATCACCAAATAATGAAGTATGAGACACCCTACCCCGACGGTTGCCTTTTTATAATGGAGGAAGTGACCGTTTCATGCAACTGCCATCTAGGCCTCGCAACCTATGCATCTGTGGACGGTGGCTCCAGGGGCGTCCATTTCAAAGGCCCAATTTCCTAAGACCGCCATATGCATGTCGACCATCAACAGTGATCCACATTCTACCGGACTACTCATCCGACTCAACGTACAGGTAAAATGTGGGGGGGCTAAGTGATTTGGGAAAAATTCGATTTTTCCCCAAAGGGGGGCCATACAAGTCCGATTTACAGTCCAAGCCCAAACGTGGAATAATGGGCCCAAAAGTATCGCCCTAGGGGTTCCCCCAGGCCTATAAATAGACTCATGGGCCCCAGGACACAACTCCAGAGGCTCCCCTTTGGGCCCTTCCACTCCTAGACAGGCGGCCCATGCGGGAACTCCAAGTAAGATTATTATTCTACCCTTTTTCGAGAGGACTATAAATAGTTATCTATCTTCTTCGGAAAAGGAGTTGGCAGATTCATCCACTGAACTCTCATTATACTCTCTCTCCCTTTTGACCCTTTAACGTGAACCCATGACTAACTTCACCGTTGGAGAGGCGATCCACGATCTACAACCCGGGGTTGCCTTTTTAGCAGGGGAGGTCGTTCCAGGAAGAGGACGTCGAGTGTTGAATGCCGGCCGTCAGATAAACCCGCTCCTACGTCCCACGTCATCAGCAACCATACCCCAAAAGATTTCATCCGGAATCATATATGTTTATGTATATGTGCACATATATATATATATATATATATATATATATATATATATATATATATATATATATATATATATATATATATATATATATATATATATATATATATATATATATATATATATATATACACACACACACACACACACACACACAC
>JAKOGI010000894.1:185000-345146 GCA_029747015.1 Carnegiea gigantea | reverse complement strand
TATATGTATGTGTACATATAAACATACGTACATATATATATATGTATATATATATGTATATGTGTATGTATATGTTTATGTGTATATGTATATATATTTATACATATATGTATATATATATACACATACACACATACACGCACACACGCGCACACATATATATATATACATTCATATTTACATATGTATATATATTTGGCGGGCGGCTCATTCACGGTGGCATCTGCCTCGGGAATTACGAAGGAATAATCGGTGGGCAAGAGGTACTGCTTCTTGAGGGTTGGCCTCTTTAACTTACTGACGACATTGGGATCGGGGAAGTGACTACCTGGATCATCTTGCGGGTCCAAGCAGGTTATGGCCCCCGGGAACTCGGGCCTTCGGCCACGATCTCTGTAACCGCATGTGCACGGCCTTTCCGTTTAAGCGCCGACTTGCCCAGTCCCAGCGATGCTCCGGAGGAGCAAGAGCTTGTAGATGCCCTCTCCGAGGACGAGCTCCTTGAAGAATGCCTAGAAGAGGAGCTAGACGAGCCCGTCCCAGAGGAAGCATTAGAACTAGTAAAGGACACTTCGGCCTCTGGGCTGGAGTGAGGTGGAGCTGAACAGGGATTACCTTGTGTGCCATCGGCCAGCAACTCGTCGAGGGATCTGATGCGCAGGGCAGACTTGGTCTTGGCCATTCTGCGAATCTGGAAGTCAGTCATATAATTAGCTATGGTGATCTCCTAAGGATGCGTCACCTCCACCTCAGGGCTAAGAATGCTGGGAGTGGAGGAATACTTACAGTTGGACCACAAGGGAGTGCCCGGTTCAAAACGGGGCACAGCATAGGGAATCTTTTTCGATTCCCTATACTTATTTTTACGGGGGACGCTTGCCACCACCCGACCATCAATAAAGGCCAGGAGGTTAGGGAATTGCAAGTGTCGGCCCTCCACTTGGGGGCCCGTTAGCCCCTCAGGGATGTCCCCATTGGACGAGTAACAAAACGACATAATATACAACAAACAGTGCTTCAAGGGGACGTGGACATGTACCTGTAGGAGATGAAGATTCAAGAACTTGGTTGAAGATGAGGATGAACGTTAAAGCAAGCCTTTGAAGATACAAAGAGGCAGCTTGAAACACTACAGTGAATTTGAAGGCAAAGTGGGAAGGGGAAAACGGAGCTTCTCTCTCTAGAAATTGTTTTTCTCTCTGGGGATGAAAATGTGTGGAAAGCAAATGACCCTTCCTCAACGGAAGCTCACCCTCATATAGAGCGAAAAGGCTGGGCACATGCCCCAATGCAACTCAACGGGCACACCTCTTTCCAGCCGATGCCACGTGGCACCCCATCACTGCCACATCACGGGCAGCAAGGGAGGATTTCGCAAGATAAGGGATCTCCAAAGGCACACCAAGGTAGCTAGCCACTGTGCTCCTGGCCTAAGGGCTGGGTGATCTCGAGCACAGCCTTATGGCCGAATGCTACACTCTTACCCCCAATGGGGGTTAAGGGTCCATAAGTACGGTTTTATAGGCGGTCGCTGTACCCTTAGCCCCACTGGGGGCTAAGGGTCCACAAGCATGGCCTCATGGCCTGTCGCTACACCCTTAGCCCCACTGGGGCTAAGGATTTGCAAGCACGGTCTCACGGCCGGTCGCTACACTCTTAGCCCCAATGGGGGTTAAGGGTCCTTGAGCACGGCTTTATGGTCAGTTGCTCTACTCTAAGCCCCATTGGGAGCTAAGGGTCTTCAAGTACATCGTCATGGTCGATCGCCACACACTTAGCCCCCATGAAGGCTAAGGGTCCCTGAGCACGGCCTTATGGCTGGTCGCTACACCCTTAGCTCCACTGGAGGCTAAGAGTCTGCAAGCACGGCCTCATGGCCGGTCGCTACGCCGTTAGCCCCACTGGGAGCTACGGGTTTGCAAGCACGCCTTATGGTTGGTTGCTCTACTCTTAACCCCACTAAGGGCTAAGGGTCTTCAAGTATGGCCTTATGGCCGGTCGCTACACCCTAAACCGCAATAGGGGCTAAGGGTCCTTAAGCACGGCCTTATGGCCGGTTGCCACGTCCTTAGGCACCCACGAGGGCCAAGGGACCTTAAGCATGATTTCATAAACCTTTCACAACACAAGACAAGTAAAAAGCAAGTTATACGAGGCTTATTTTCATTACGGCAGTCAGATAATACAAGCAACAAAAAGGGAGCGGGATAATACAAAAGAAGACCTGAAATGAAGCTAAGTCTACTCTTCGTCACTAGAAGGGGCCGGAGGGTCGGCCGGCCCGGAGCCCTTCTCCTCGCCATCTTGGGAACCTCGGACCTCCACTTCATTGGCCGGTCGGTGAAGCTGCACTCCCCTAAGTGCATGGTCGACACAGCCCATCCAGACCGCAAAGGTCGACCACCTCAGACCTATTAAGGATGATTTCATACTCTCGGCCATGAAATCATGTGCTACACGCAGCTCGACCGCCTCATTCAGCAACATGGTGTAGAAGATCGCCTGTACTATTTCAAGGAGCTCGAAGTCAACCGCCGTGCCTTCTGCCTCGGACAGCAACAAGCGGGGCATAAGACGTGAAAGTCTTCGGGGAGGAGGCGTGGCGGACGTGAAGCGCGTCTCCAACGCCAGATGAAGGATTCCCTCATGTGATCAGCTATCTCCCTTGTTTTGTAAATAGGAGGAAATGCCATAGTAACCGAGGAAATGAGAATACCGCTCGCTCTCCCTGTATTTCGCACCGCTACCCTCGGAAAGATGAACGCTCGAAGTATCTTATATGGGAGAACGACATTGTATTTATAGAAGAAGAGTATGGGAAGCTGGAGACGAGAAAAATTCCCAAGAGTCTGATGGCCAATCCACATTGGACATGTGTCTATCCAACTAACACGAACCAATTACAAGCTAAGTAAAAATTATTTAACGAAAAGGGAAATGCAGTCTTTTATTAATTCCTCGCATAAGGGGTACAAAGGCAAGACAGGAGAAAACATTAAATGGAAAGGGCTGCACGTTCATAGGCTCAATGCTTTCCTCCTGCCTGAACTCATCCTAAGGGGGGCCGCTTTCTCAGGGGCCAAGTCCTCATCTACCGCTCTCGCACCCGAGCTCCCTCCTTGCTGACCAGTTCCCGAACTCTCCCCCAAACCACCCTTTGGGCGGAATCGAGCTTCGTAGATCCAGTCGTCGAATAACCAGATTCACGACTCAAAGGCACTCCAACGGAGCTCAGTGAGGGCCTCCTCAAGTGATCGAAGCGCCTGTCCCTGCAACACCCCAAGCCTTTCGGCCTCGTTCAAAAGCATCGCATAGAAGATCACCTGGGGTAATTCCTGAAGCTCATAGTATTCAGCGGCCTGTTCAGCCACGGCCAGCTCAAAGCCTGGACAGAGGGTCTGAAAGTCTTTTGGAAGGGGCGATTGGGGAAAGGCAATCCCACGTCGGTCCCATGCAAAATGACGGGTGATGTACTCACTCATCGCTTTGGTGTCGAGGGGACGCGGAAAAGCTATTGGGGAAACTCCGATAGCTGCAATCACCAAACAAGGGAATATGAGACACCCTACCTTGATGGTGGCCTCTTATAATGGAGAAAGCGACAGTTTCATACAGATACCATTCAAGCCTTATAACCCGTGCATCTGTGGACGGTGGCTCCAGGGTCGTCCATTTCAAAGGCTCAATTTCTGAGGGCCTCTGGATGCGTGCCAACCAACGACGGTGGTCCACATTCTACCTGACTACTCATTTGACTCGACGTACAGGTAAAATGTGGGGCCTAAGTGATTGGGGGAAAATCCGATTCTTCCTGATGGGCTTTTACAAGTCCAACTTACAGACCAGACCCATACGTGGAATAGTGGGCCCAAGAAGTATCACCTAAGGGCACCTTCAAGCCCATACTTAGACTCATAGGCCCAAGACGCGACCCTAGAGCCCCCTTTGGGCCCTTCCACTCCGAGATCGGCAGTCCGTGCGGGCACTCCAGGTAAAGTTACTATTCTACCCTTTCCTAAGAGGACTATAAATAGTTACCTGTCTTCCTCGGGAGGGGGGTTAGCAACCTGAGACACTGAACCCATACTACACTCTTTCTTTGGACCTTTGACTTGGACCCTGAACTGACTTGACCGTCGGAGAGGCGTTTCCCAGTCCACAACCCGGGATTGCCCTTTTTGCAGGTTGGGCTGCTTGGAGTCGAGGACGTCGAAGTATTGACCACCAGCTGTCAGATAAACCCGCTCCTTCATCCCATGTCATTAGTAATTGTACACTAAAGGATTTCGTCTGGAATCACAATTATTTTGATATATATACAAATCTCTATCAATTTATTAACTCATATTTTATATGAAATTCGTGTTACCATATCAATCAATCTTTGTCAAATAATTAATAAGATATTGTACTATCATCTTAAGAAAAATTGGCATTTTCAAAAATATTTAAATTTAAATACATATGGATAACATGTAACTCATGGATTTAAAATTATTACTATTTTTTTATATATATATATATATATATATATATATATATATATATATTTAGGGGGATCTAAAAGTGTATTTATGATGTTGATGTATCCCGTTAATATGTAAACCTAAATTTCAATTTGTGCATTTGAAGTCCAAATATCAAGAATAACACTGGCTATGGACCAATGTCTAAGTTACTCATTGTAACTATTACACCAACAGTGGATGTGTAAGATATTCCAATCGAAATGGTTATACATAATCAATATCATCTTTGAAGATTCTTGACGGTGAGGTGTGGATGCCTAGGCCCCAGAAGAGGGAGAAGCGGCAACAAGAAGCTTTGATCTCAGACTAAAAACAGTAGGCATTTTATACATTATTAAGAGAAAACGAAAGAATTTAATTTCTCCCCAAAGGAAGTAGTCTCCAAGTATTAGGCATGGACAATTGGAGCACTCCTGCTTTTTTATTTCAAAAATGCTCCAGTTATAATACAAAGGGTCCATGAACTCAAAAGAATATTTTTTTTCCCCTTTTCTAAAGGCTCATAATATTACTGGACTCATTGATTGTGGACATACATGTAAATTACTAAATCAGCAGTATGTAACCCTTTTTTTAAAAAATTAAAAAAAATTAATCATCTAACAAAAATTGTTAAGTTCCCATGTGAAAAACTTAAACTCGTTTGTATTGTTTAGATACAGTGTATATAGATATTATGTATCATCAAAAGAAGATGATAGGAGTTTAAGGCATAAGCCACATATATATTGAATCGAACTTTATCATATAAGTTAAATAATTACTATGTGTACCTATTTGATATCAAAACATGATCAAATCATTTCTCATTTTTCATATGTCAAGGTCATGACTATTTACAAAGGTCTATTATATTCTGAATCGAGTTCATTTTGTTTAATAGGGGAATTAATAGCATTCATGATATAAAAGGCCACATCATTGGATACTAAAAATCCATATTTTGTTAGACAAGGAAACCACTAAAAAAAAAAAAGAAAAAAGGGGGAAAAACCAGATGCTTGGCAAAATGTGTTTGTATTTATATGATCCATGTGAACGGTTAAAACTGAAATTGTATAATCATTTACGATGTAGAAATCAATTTGTGACTCTGGGGTACCTTAATTCTCTGGGAATAATTATTAGGGGTCAATATTTTTATAATGTATTCCAAAGTGCCTACTATTTTGGGTAAACTATTAATAGGGGACAATATTTTTTAGAACTAGTTACTGGCCGAAGTTTTTCTTTGCAACTTAGTCTCTAAATTTTCAGAAATCACAAAATAGTCTCTGAAATAGGAAAAACGTGTAAATAAGCTATTTTTAAGGATTTTTTCAAAAAATATGCTTGTTTTAACTGATTTAACTTCTTATAATGACTTTACTGGTATTAGTTATCACAATCTACTACTTAAATCTTATATATTATAGTTTCTGTGGTTATAGGCCCACCATACTTAGCAAAAATAATTAAAACTTAATTAGAGGGTTTCGACCGTTACCTGAATGTAGTCGGCACTGGACTCCAGTGTTCCTCTAACTTCCGGCTTACAGAGATTGTTAATCTCAACCCTACCTTCCTTAGATCAGGCACAGCATAGATTTGTTTTGTTTCCTACCTCAAACCGTAGTCACTAATCAAGTTTTTAATCTTTTTCAAGGATAGTGGAACTTTAATTAAGAACTTATAATATTTAAGATATAAGGTTCAATTGGATAACGTTCCCTACTGGGAAACTTCTTTTATTAAAAGCTTGAAAGTGGTTATATTACAATGGAATGCTTTGAAAGAAACTTAAGCTAAGATCATTGGAGATACTTGCTCATGGAGAAATGGAGAATCCTAACTTCTCTCTTGCTCAAGAATACTCAAATGACCGTGCCCTTCTCAGCTCTCGATCTCTCTATTTATAAAGGGGATGGGGGTACGTAGGATGCCCTAAAGGCTACAGTACATAAAGATTTTTCACATAGCTACAGTACACTGTCGGCTACAGTACACACTTTATTTTATAGACCAGACACTTGTCAAAATAGTACAATAATGGGACAGCTTTTTCAGAGATTTTAATGATGACAAGATTAGTCATCATTATTGGGATTCTGTATGCCTTCATCTCCAATTATATCTTCCAAACCATCATTATCTGGGTAATCATAAAAATCTTCATTAATTTGCTTAAGATGCTCTGGATCCCATTCTTCAAATAATTCAAGAAGATATTTTTTTCCGTTTTCTGATAAAAATTTTCCAACTTCAACATCAAAGAGATAATCAAAAATATCTTCAAATTCTACACTATCCACTTTCATGTAATCTTCGAACTCGTTACTATAGGCGAAAGTAGTGTTTCTACAATGCATTAACGTTTTTCCTTTTTCGATCAGTGCCCAACATTGATGATAAATGTTAAAAAATCCAATGGCCCTTACTAATGCAGGATCAATAACTACATTTATCGGATCTCTATGAATCCAATTTTGTCGTTGATCACTGGGATCGTCGCAATCAACGATTTGGATAATATAATGGGCTGGTTTGGCTTTTCCATTTTCATATTCTATCAGGGCGCTGTAAACCTCCAAAGCTAGGTATCTGCGAACTGAAATTTTTGTTGGTCCTTCAAGAGATTTTACAATCCAATGGAACCTTTTGAGCATGTATTGTTGGAACTTAGTTGAGGTTAAGAAAAATGAAAAATTTGGATCTGGGACTTTTGAGAAGTAAAGTACCATCCCATACTTTCAGGCTTTGAAGACAGGATCACGGGGAAATAATGAATTGGTTGGGAAACAAATGCCACCGACTCCGGATCCGTCGGAAAAATAGATTATTGTACTCCAAGACTCCCAAATATCATAGGACTAATGATGATAAAAGTTGATGCAGACTGCATACCATTCATTGGACCACTTTTCTTGGATATGAGAACTTATTTTTTCTTGGATATCATAAGGACATCGAAGATAGCTAATTTGTAGTTCTAGAAGGGAAAATCTTTGAGCTATTAGGTAGGTAGTAGAAAGTAGTCCAAAACGCGATCTACTTTTTGTATGAAATTCTAGGTTATCAATAAAGATTTTACTAAAAGGTGTAACTCGTTCTAGTAAAAGTGGCATTTCATTAAGGATTTCCTCCTTTTCTGGCAGGAGATCGACTTTGATGATCACCATTGGCGAGTTCTCGAGTTAGACTATCTACCAGAGAATTCTTCGATCCCTGTATATATTCAATAGAGAAGGAAAACTGGTTAAGCC
This sequence comes from Carnegiea gigantea, assembly GCA_029747015.1. Lineage (NCBI taxonomy): Eukaryota > Viridiplantae > Streptophyta > Magnoliopsida > Caryophyllales > Cactaceae > Carnegiea > Carnegiea gigantea. Next base: position 337,375 of record JAKOGI010000894.1, on the reverse strand, counting down.
ATAATTGCTAACGCAGGAGTCGCCCTTGCGTTTGCATATTTGATAAATTCTTTTTCACAAAACCAAGTATTCCTTTGCAATCAATTCAAATGAGAAAAAGGTTTAGGGGCTAAAAAGATTAAGAATTTTTCAATTCTCCTTATAACTGCAAGGATTTTTTTTCCTATTATGGGATAGTTGCATTCTGCTTTATTAAAGCTTCCACTGCAATATTTGCAGAGTTTTTCTCCTTCTTTGATTTTGAGTACTGCGCCCCAGTGTTCATTGCTGGCATCTGTTTTAAGAACTAAATCATCTTCTTCGTTAGGCAAATTAAGAACAGGAAGATTTTTATACATTTTTTTAAAGTTCTGAACAATCTTTGAATCGTTAGTAGTCCATGCCCAACTTATTTCTTTTTTGAGTTTTTGCTGTAATGGCTTTTTTAGTTTAGCCAAATCTTTAATGAAATCAGAATCATAGGTAGGACACCCTAGAAACCTTTCTAGTTGCTTCCTATCTTCAATTTTTTCAGGAAAATTTTATATTTTCTTCAAAATATGTTTTTGTAGAATAATCTGTCCAACTTTTATCTCTAGACCTAGAAACTCAATTTCTTGTTTAGCATAAATGCACATGTTTTTTCCAAGTATAATACCGTGATCAATGTATCTTTGAGTGACAGCCAGAACATCATTTTTATGTTGCTCTATGTTTTTAGAAAAAATAAGGATGTCATCAATGTAAATTAGACAACAATTGTTAAGGTCTTTGAAGATGTTATCCATTCTTCTTTGACACATTTGAGGCGTATTTTTAAAACCAAATGGCATTATTATCCATTCATAATGTTCTTATGGGGCACTAAATGCAGTTAAGAGAATACTTTCCTCATCTATTTTTATCTACCAATAACCACTTTGCAATCCATTTTCGAGAACCAAGAGGCTCCTGAAATTCTGTTGAAAAGGACTATTTTGTTAGGAATATAATAACCATCAAAGATAGTATTATCATTAAACTTTTTGTAGTTGATTACCATTCTAGCTTTTCCTCTTTTTTCTTCAGCATGATTTCTACCCTGAAAGCAAGACTAGTATGAGGACTCTTGCTGTTTTTAGTTAATCCTTTGTCAAGAAGTTCTTTAATTTGTTTATCAAATTCTTAGATATCCTAATCAGTATACACCATTTGTTTGACTCGAATTATAGTGTTGGGATTTAGTAAAGTAATTTTAGCACATGTTTTATCTTTATCCCAAAATTTTAGAAGGTTATCAGAATAGAGTTCTTTGCACAATTGTTTTTGTTATTCAACAATCTGCTCTTTAACAGATAACTCAAGTAATAAAATTGTTAGTGCTACTTCTCGCTGTGCAGGCATTACCTTCTCATCACGCTGGCTGCGTGTAAATTTAATTTTCTTATGAGTGTAAGCCTTACTTAATTTTTCAATAGGAACTGAGTGACCATTAATTATAAACATTATTTGGTTTATAGTCTGAGTGCAAGGAGAATATAATCTTTGAAAATTATTTTCAATAATCATATCATGAGAAGATTGATCAGTGGCCCATAGAACGGGTATAATATATTGAACTCCTCCTAATTCTATGGATAATCCTTCTATGACTTCATTATGACTCATAATACTATTATCAGCGATCCTTACTTGTAAAGGATTTTTAACTCTCTTCCACATAAATTCAGGAAATAATGATCTTTTTCCAAAGCATAGAGAACAACCACTATCTATGTAAGCACACAATTTATATTTATTATATTCCTCTAAACATATCTCTATTGGTATATAGATGCTATTAGGATTTGTATTGGTAACTTCATAGGATATTTCCATAGTTATATTTTTGACTAATTCATCCTCATCAATAGGTTCACTGATAGTTCTAGCTTTGTACCCAATGACTTCTCTATCTAGACTTGTTAACTGATTTAAACTGGGTCTTGTAGCCTCAAAACTCATTCTACTCATTTCACTGGTTAGACTAATTGTATCCTCTTCTTTAAACTCTTCTTTAGCGGATGAAGGTCCTTCTTTCCAATCTGATCTTGTACTCACGCTTCTTAATAGTTGATGTTTAATGGTGATCTTACCTTCCTCATCAATTTTTATTATATTTTTTTTATTAATCTTTGTAGGATTGGCAAAGTTAGATATCCACGAATGATCGATTTTTATATCTTGAGGGTTAGACTTAATTCGTTGGATCTTTTGTATGGGGGTAGGACTTTTAAATTTTTCTGCTTCTATCATTGTTACCTTAGTCTTAGGGTCTATCGTATTATCTAGCTTGTAGATAATTTTTCAAAATATCCTTGAAGGATATCCTCCTCTTTTCATGTCCATCCCGACTGTTTTAATCTTAAGAGACAAGAAGTTTTTTACAAATTCATCCGTTAGACTCACATAATATCCAGGTCGACAGTTGAAACCTACTGACTCATTACATAAATTGGTTTTTATCCCTGTGATTATCTGGTTATTAAATTTGGTATGCCTAATATCACAGAGTAAAGCGTAAAGATCAATATCTTTACCATAATATTGTAATGGAGTGATTTGGATTTGGACACTTCCGACGTAGATATACCTATACTTTCTATCTTTGTTATGCTTAAAGATATTTTCCCAATTATTAAGATTAATTTCTCCAACGTCATACTCACAATCCTTTATTTCCATATCTGCTTCCATCATTTCACATACATATTTGCTTTTTAATTGAAAAATAAATTTTTTCTAGATCATGTTTTTTTGGATTATGGAAAGAACCCAATCTCCTTTGACTTCTTCATGATTATTGTCTACCATAAATTCTTATCCTTGAAGATCACCAAGGCTAACTGAGCTACTTTCCATCATATGGCTAGTTTCTTTATAATCACTTTCTTCATATTCATTGTCCTCTATGATTTCAACAATTCCTTTGTTATTACCTAGGGTTAGGTCTAAGCCTCATCTTCAGTAAGCTCAATATAATCTAGACTTTCTAATGTTTCAATAAGTTTGTTATTCTTTCTGTTTTTACATTCATTAGTATAATGTCCTACTTCTCCACATGCCCAACATTTATAGTTGTTCTTTCCTGTCGGGCAATAGGCAGCCTTTCTAAAAAATCTATGCTTTTTAGAACTCGATTTGTTGTAATATTTTCTTCTATATTTTTCTCCTCTCTGCTTGTTAAAGCTCTTTTTTTTTATAGAATTTTCTTTTTCTTCTTTTCTCAGATTCTTTTTTCCATTGGTAAAGTGAATCCCAGCAAGTCAAGAACTGCTTCTTAATCTTCTTTTGCTTTTGAAGATCAAGATATTGTTCATTGACCCATTTTCGCAAATAGGAAATTCTCGATCTAAGGGTATCTACAACATCTGTTCGTTCAAACCATGCCATGTATTTTTCATTAATTATAGAATTTATAGGATATGACAACTTATTATAGAACATGCCAATATTGGTTTCATTACGCCCAATTTTGTAATAATATTGACTGAATTCTGTAATATAATTTTCTAGGTATCTCATATCCCATAATTTTATGTTGTTAATTTTTCTTTGCCATTCTCGTACTTTTTCTTCAGAATCAATTTTTGCTCCGATGAATTCAGTTTCAATTTCTTTGCACAGACGTCTAAACATAGCAGTTGTTGTTTCCATCGTTCTTAATATATTTTTACCATCTTCACTTAGTGAATCATACCAGTCAGCTACAGTCCCAGAGAAACTATGTTCGATATAATTAAGAAAATTAGCCGCAGTCCATGTGGTATTAAGGTTTAGGGCACTGTTCATTCCTCTTTTCTAGTGCTCAAATATTTCCTCTCTATTACGGGCTCAATCAATATTTAAAATATAACCAGTTTGGCTAATTGAGGTAAGACCAATTTCTTCATAGGTGATAGTTTTCCTTGGGATAAACTCAAAGGAAAAATTGCTTGTTCGTCCTGCACGAACATACCTAGGTCTTAAGAAATGAATGTTTCTTCTGGAAGGTTCACCAAATTCTTCAGGTTTAGGAACGACATTATTCATAAGATTTGTTTCTGTTTCATGTAAGTCAATTTCTTCTCCGATTTTGTTAATCTCATTTTCCGCAACCATTTTACTATATTTTTTTATCTAATTTTCGTTTAATTTCTTCCAATGGTAACGCATTAAGATCATCAAGTTTTATAAGATTCATTTGTTGATATATTTCTTCTTCTAGTTGGACATTATTAGTCTCTTCATTATCATCAGACAAAACATCATATTTATCACTAATAATGCTCATAATTTTGTTTAGTTGTTCAGAATTTTGTTCTTTATCAAACATTTTTTGTAGCTTTTCAAGACTATATTTTTCATACTCCATCTTCTTTTTCTATCTTTTCAGTAGATTTCTCTCCAGACTGTTCTCCTATTTTCTTTTGGATTTTTATCTCTTGTGAAGAAAATGGAATCTTGTTTTTTGAATTTTGAAAATGATATTTATGCTGGAAAGGAGTGCTTATTATAGGACTAGTCTTTTCACTATGTTTAATTTCGTTAATAAGAGAAAGATGCACAACAGTTAACTGATTCTTAAGGCATTTCAATTCAGTCTTAATTTTAGCTAATTCAGCCTTTAATTCTAAAATTATATCAGTGATATAGTTTAATTGAGGTGCTAATGAGATATTACCTTCCGGTAAGTGAACGATATGTGAGTAATTAGGACTAGAACAAGCAGGTGGTGATTCAAGCATTAATCACTGCTAATCTCAGTTAATTAGCGTAATTAGTTATTAATTAACTTAATAATCTCAATTATTTTTGTGCACGTGGCTCTGATACTAGATGAAAGAGAACATCGATATCTATTAGTGAGCAAAAAACCACAAATACTTTTTTTTATTTTTCGAAAGTAAGTTTTTAAGGATTGAGGGTAGATTTGCAAATATGAAAAGTTTAAGGGTTTAAAAGAAAATGTAAACAGTGAATAGTCTCCTTAAAATAGTTTCCACAGAATATTGTGTACTTTTAAATATATTCTAATAACATGATCCCCTAGTTATGATTTGCACACAAAGTGGGGTACCTGGTAATGATTTTTCTTGTAGAAATAAACAACATAATAATTTAGCTATATGATAACAAACTAGTAATACTAAAAATTAAGACAAGCAACTTTAAAAATAGTAATTTAAAAAAAGACTATGTGTAGCACATATTTAAAACTCATAAGGGTGTTCACTAGTCCAAACTCAGATCAGATCGAACTAGACTGGTTTGAATCGAAGATCAAATAAGGATTAAAGTGTAGATTTTGACGAAAAATTGGCCTACTGATAGAAATTTTGACGGAAATTATATCTGTCAAAAAACCGTTGGTCGAAATGGACATTTAGACCGACTTATCAAACATACTGACGGAAGATTTTTGACAGACTGACAGTCCGTCAAAATTTCAATTGACGGACCGTATTAACGAACTGACTATCCGTTAGTATAATTTTGACGAAAATTTTGACGGACTATGAGTCCATCAAAATACATTTTGAGGGAAACGTTTACTCCATCAGAACTCCAAAGATTTCAGGTTTGGTTTGGTGCTACATTTTTACGGGTAGTTTTGACGGACTCTGTCAAAAATTGGGATGGGAGCTGAATTTTCTGTCACAATTTTTGACCGAATCTGTCAAAATATCCGTCAAAAATTATCTTAAACTTTCAAATTTTAACTTTCCTAACAAATTGCATAAAATAATACAATGAAATTAATGTCGCAATTTTATCGGGAATTTAATAACGTCTTATGGATCATATTCTAACAAAGGCAACCACAATCAGAAATTGAATTTCCCTTTATTGACCAAAATTAAAACAAACAAAAAATTTAAAAATAATAAGACAAGATAATCTCTCTTGTTGATATCTCACAAATTCAATTAAACAATCTAAATTAGAATGAAAAAATTAACATTTTTAAGTATTACAATGTAACAAACTCAAAGACATTTCATATTTAGTCCCATTTGAACTCTCTTCTTGCCCTTCATTGTCATTTTCATGGAATCATCATTGAACATTCAGTTGAAGAACCCAAACAAATTATGTCTGGAACCTACAAATACACATGAAAAAGTAAGTTAGTTGGAGAATCCAAATAATAATAGTAATAATAGTAATAATAATAATAATAATAAATGAAATGGTAAAAAAACATAATGAGCAAATTTTAATATTAGAATTTTGAAATTTAAAATTTGAAAATTTGGGATCGAAAATATGCAAACAAATTTATTCAAATTTTTGGATTCAAAAATTCCAAAATTTAAATCTTCGAATTTGAAATTCGAAATTTTCAAATCCAAAATATGAAAAAAAATAATCTACGAATTTCTAGATCTGAAATTTTCAAAATTTAAATCTCAGGATTTAAAATTTGAAATTTTAGGATTCAAAATATGAAAAAAAAATATTTGAATTTTTGGATCCGAAAATGCCAAAATTTAAATCTTGGAATTTAAAATTTGAAATTTTGGGATCCAAAATATGAAAAAAATTTATACAAATGTTTAGACTGGAAATTTCAAATTTTATATCTTGGAATTTGAAAGTTGAAATTTTGGGATCGAAAATATGAAGAAAAATAATTTGAATATTTGGATCCGAAAATGACAAAGTTTACATCTTGAATTTAAAATTTGAAATTTTTGGATCCAAAATATAAAAAAAACTTATTCGAATTTTTAGATCTGAAAATTTCAAATTTTAAATCTTGGAGCTAATTCATACAAAACACACAATTAATTATTTATAAATAATTTGTTCATAAAGCTAAACCAATGTTGATTTAATGAATAAGGGGTGAGGGGCTGTAATTGATGAATTGAAAATTCCCAAAATTACCTCCTCACATGCGTTGTCAACAAACTTTCACCGGCGAAGGACGACGGCCATCCAGTTACTGGCAACACACTTGCACAGGCGGCGCCCCCCCCCCCCCCCCCCCTCACACTGCTAGTGTCGCCTCCGTCTGCCGGCGACACCAACCAACGCTGTCGCCTCCGTCTGCCGGCGACACCAACCAACACTGCCGCCTCCCTCTGCGCAGCCACCACCCAAAATGCCTGCTCACCACGCCGGAGTATCTCCACCCCTCAACCGCCGGTGTCACCGAATTTCCTCAACCCACCACTCAAAAATAAACCAATTTAATGAGGAAGCTGAATGTGAAGTTGCCTAGATTTGTGAGTAGCTCCCAGTTAGTTTAGAGCACGTACAGCGACCTGCTCGCGCGGGGAGAGAGAAAGGCGAGCGAAGAGAGAGAAAACTCGGGCTGCTGCAGCGACCTCCTCGACACCTACACCTCACGAGTTTCCTCGGCTCCCAGAGCCAACTCGTGAGGGATTTTTTATTTTTTAAAAATATTTTTAATTAGTTTTTAATATTTTTAATTAGTTTTTCTTTTATTTTTTTGGTTCTAGAATAAAGTTGTGTGTTATAGTGTGGGTCCAGAGGTATTATTTTATTTGGTGAGGAAAAGTGGTGAGCCTGCCATTGCAGAGACTGAGGATTGTGAGGCAAAAGGTGGGAGAGATGGCTGATGTGGTAGTGGTAGGACCCGACTGATGAGACAAAAAATGGCTCACCATTGTTTTTGCTCTTAATGAGGACGGGGAAGAAATGGTGTATGCGAATTCAGCAGAAACCGGCCGAGCATTTAAAGGGAATTTTGACGGGCTCTGTCAAAATGTCTACAAGTTGGTGGAATCTTTGCAGAGATTTTGATGGGCCCGTCAGAACCATCTGTAGCCGGTCAAAATTTTCAACTTATTTTTGATGGAAATTGTCAAAAATTGCAAAGTAATTTCATTTTTGACCGTGTATCCCGTCTAAATGCAATAAATTCGGTCAAAATTTTTTTAGAGATCTGTGTTCACAATATTTTCGTCAAAATCATATTCTATCCGTCAAAATTTCCGTCACATATTTTGAGAGACCAAACATCCGTAAAAAATTTCCGTCAAAATTATTCATTTAGCTTAAAAACAAAATTCGTTAGAACAAATTAGAAAAGTGTATTAAAAAAAGAGCTGTGAGGAATCAATAAGCCTATTAACTTTTTTTTTTCATAGTAACAAACTCATTAAATTGATAAAGAAATTTAGAAAGTCATCCACCAACTTCAACCAATCACAAATTAGAGATAGAGGAGTATCAAAACTTCAAAAATAAAGCTAAAAATCTTAGAAGGGGTACAAGTACATGTGGTTTTTTTCAGTCCACAATTCGGCCCTTCGGACTGCTGGTCCGGACCAGACAAAACTGAAGACCAAATAAGACCAATGACCTAGACCAAGGACCGAACTCAATTCCTTCGGTATGATTCGATCATGTCCGGTCCAATCCGATTTTCAGTCTGATCCGATTTTGGATCAAATAATATATACCCCTGAAAATTTGTATATGTGGATCTTCCAGGTCATGAGAAATGGGCACTAGTGCTCCAAACTTTCGATATTTTTGCAGCTAATAGTCTGTACTATGGAAAACGCATATCACATTTGTCTCATTTCGACTCACTACTTGGTAGTATTTTAATGTACGAATTATTGACAGTAAAAATATCGAAAATTCGGAGCACGGATAGTAATTTCTTAAGTTCAGATTATTGGCATCGACTACATCTAAAGTTCCGATTATTATTTTCCGAAAACCTTCTTATTTCTATGCCAGTTCTTTTTTATATATATTAGAAAAAAGGCACAAAAAACCTTCCTAGAACTATGGGCCGAATCTATTGTGACTGTTATGAATCCAACCTCCAATGCTTCTGGTGGTGTGGTGAACTAGTGACTCCAGAAAAACGGGTGCATTCAACACTATATCAAAGATAATACATAAACAGGATTACATGAGGTAATAGATGGTTAAATCTTAGCTTGTCGATCTTTATGCATTTGTCATCGCATATGGGTCTTCACGTGCTTTGTCCACCCATCTCCTGAATTTCAGCTGCATTTTTTTGCCTTCATTAAAAAATTCATCTTTTGAGACAAGAAGTTTTTCTTTTGTTTATTACTCGTATTTGATGTGAACAATGCCGTTACTAATTAGTTTACTTGAAACAAACTCAAAGCATTGTACCTTGCTAACTTGGTCAAGTAAACCAGTAAGTTAGTCATGTTGATATTTTACCACAATAATAACTGATTAATCCCACACAATTTGACTCCCAAAAAAAATCACAAAATTTGAGATGATACGGTAATACAACACAAGTTTGTCCAAAATCACCAAGAGAAGCATAACTCTCTAAAACACTATTCAAATCTATAGTGTCTTGCATAAAAATATGTTACTCAGTGCTTTTGAATGTATTTTAGCTTTATACAATTGATACACAAAATTAACACAATCAAACAAATAAATTGTCTTACCCTAATCCAATTGTCAGCTCTAGTAACAATACAATAATATACAATTGTCTAACTAATAACACAGATTGATCCAAATAGTTCAACATTTATTTCCTTTAAATAAAATTTTGACTTTAAATGTTGTGGACAGATAAAATATGTGATGGGCGCCTTTCAGTAGAGTAATAAGTCATTGGGTAATAAAAGACTAAAGACCCAAGAAAAATGTACCATTGGCTTCCTATTGATATGACACATTCATGTGATGCTTCAAAGGCTTACATGGGGGACCGCTTGCGTACTGGCAAAGGTGGATCCAATAGTTTGATGATAATGGTAGCCTCTAGGTTGAGCAACGGACTGGGTTGAATTGAACTGGACTATTCCATTAATTAAACGGATTAGATTGGGTCCAGTTTATTTATTAATGGATTAGGTTGGGCTATAGGCCAAATGAGCCCTGCCGACCCATGATCCGCCCATTACCATGTAAGGAGTGTTTTTGATTAGTTAATTTTTCAACTAATGTATTTGTAATTTTCCAACCATATTAAACTAGTTCAAATTTAAAGTTAGAAAATCACAATCAAGCTAATAAACGGGTTCGGTCAAGTCGGCCTATGGGCGGTCCGCTTTTGGCCTGTTTAAAAACGAAACAAACTTGCGCTAGACAACAGTGTATAATTATTATTGTTATGTACAAAGAGTTGGTAATAAAGTTAACTAATTAGAACATATAAACTAGTGGGTCAATTAGGTTAAAAAATAATAGGTCACTAAACGGGCCGTTAATGGGCCCACCCAATCCAGCCCGTTAATATGCCTTAATGGGCTTGCCCATTAATGGCCCAATTCATTATTGACCAGGCCCTTTACTAATCCTATTTTAAACGGGCCGACCGCTTAATCTAATGGGTATCCGGTCCGTTGCCCATCCCTAATAGCCTCACCTAATTTGTTGATAGTTAAAGAGTTAGTTTACACCGTGTTTGCATTTTGTGTCGAATTAGTAATGTCTTATATTGGACCATAAAAGTCGGTAGACAGATTGAGTTAATTTGGACTAACATGAAGTTTATTTGAAATCAATTTTGTGGCTGAAATATTGCAATGTTTATATTATAATCCAGGGTTTATAAACCTGAAAAATGCTCAAGTGAGTAAAATAAAATATTTAACTTGATACAATAGATTGCTCAAATATATAAAATACAACATTCAACCCTATACATTGGAGAAACAAGAAACAAATAAAATAAAATCAATAGGTTGTAGATTCAAGCTTATGACCTTGATAACGAATGACAGTAGTAAACACACAAATCGTTAGACGAGTAGATGACCCACATATGTATGCATTTCAGCACACACACAAGAAAAAGGTGTCTGGGTCTATAGACCTAGGCATATAATATAACTTGTGGAAGTTTTGTTAAATCAATCAAGTCCTAAAGATTTGCTATAATTTTTGTAAGCTAGCCTTCTTCAAACAATTAATAGGGTAAAACATTATTTGATTGAAAATTGAACTCTTTTTTATCCCCACAAAAAAAAAAAGATTGTTTGATCAACTTGCTTGCTAACTTCTGTGCATGTTTCTTAACATAATTATCCAATTGAAATTCAGTTGAGCTTAAAATTTATAAAAAGTTGACATCTCCACCAATTTAGGGGCGTTCATCGATCAATGATCAGACCGGACCTAACTGACTTGGACAGAAGACCAAATAAGAAAGGGAAGGTGGACCAAGGATCAAACCGAAGACTAAACAAGAAAGGGTCTAGACCGAGACCACATCAGAAAAAACTGAACCGGACCAGTACCGGATCAAAATGAATCAACCGAGCATATTACACAAGATTTAGCTTTTTTTTTGGCTATTTGATTAATGAACTGGCTCCACTGAAAGATGAAATCCTATATTTGCATATGCCAAGAAATTAAGCTTGAAAAAAGAAAAATTAACTCAAAAGTGAATGACAAGTAACAACAATCATACTGTGGCCACTGAGCAAAATCATTTAGCATGCCAAAGTTTTCCAAAATTTAAGGCTCTATTTGGACTTTGAAAAATTTGGTGAAATGAAAAAAATTTTGATAAAGTTACTTTTTTTCTTGTATTTGGTTTAGAGAAAATCACAAAGAAAAAAATATGGAGGAAAGTTAGGTGGAAAAATTGTTAAAAATAAGTGACAAAATTTTTCTCATAAAATTGTGAGGAAAGTTGAAGGAAAATTCCCAACCTTCTCCAACTTCACATTGTCTAGATGACATTAACATGATTCAAGTAGTTCATCAATATTTAAATTTCGATCTCATTCAAATTCTTGTATATTTTCCTCAATCCAAACGAGAGAAAAAAAACTCATTTTCTCCCTACTTATTTTTCCTTCGTCTTTTTTTTCGTTCAACTTTTCTTTCCACCAAATTTTCTAAGGACCAAACAGAGCCTAATAGAAACCAAGACTAAAAACCCCAAGAACCAACATTCCGCCTCAAAATTATCCAACCTAGTTGAAATTTTATGAACCCAGCAAGGAGATCCTCAATCAAAATATAATCAATCGCTTCATTGACATTATCATCTTTGTTGTGGGATGAATTATGATTTTTGCCCATTTGCTTACTAATTTTTCTTTTTTTGAGGGGGGGGGGGGGGGGGGGCGAGGGGAGGGGAACGCAGGGAAAGGCCATGGTTCTGTGAGTCAAGATTTTTTAGATGGAGAAGTGGCATGACGGCAAAAGCAAAGCCTCAGATGGCAGCCATAAGCCCATGACCTGTAGAAAGTCAGAGGGAGACAGCAAGTATCAAGGTGGGAGGTGGGAGGCACAAGGGGATGGAAAATGGCTCAAAAACCCTCATCATAATTTTTTTTTTTTTTTTACAACATTAATCTGGCCTGATCCGATCTACTGGTCCATCCAGTCCAGATGGGGACCAGACCGGAAACTGAATAGGGCTAAACTCAGGACGGAGAACAAGACCGAGTTCAATCGGCCCGATCCAATCTGATGTTTGGTCCGTTCAGGTCTTGGACGAATAATGAGCAGTCCTATGATAAGAGATTTGTAGTGTATATGCACACCGAGCAACTTAGACCACACATATCATCTTCATCCTAGTTCTCCTACTTGACAAATTTTATTCTCATCGTTACACCTTATAGCACCAATAAATTCACAAGAAATCTCACTTGTGCATATTTGAAAGAATCAGCATTGATAAATTTGTCGTACCATTGCTAACTACTAGTCCAATAAGTACGTTAAATCCCACGTTCTTTTCGATGTATCAACACAATATCTGACATTTGGTTGTCAGTACATGTTATAGAACACAGTTTTCTGTATGAGAGATTAGAGATTTGAGTTCAATACAATAAATGAAATTAATAAATATGACCATACATTACCCTCATAAATTTATGTGTCTACTATTGCTCACACTAAACCAAATTACAACCAATAAGAACAATTTAATGACAGCTCCTAGCCACTGAGAAACAAGCAGGAGAAAGGGCAAAAGTCATCAAAACCACACCCTAAACCCCACCACCTCAAAGACACAACAAAGCCCTAACAACCCCCCCCCCCCCCCCAAAAAAAAGAAAAAAAATCCCACAAAAAAGACCAAATATATATGGCAAGTACAAATTACAGACAACAATGTGGCAAACCTAAATCACAAATATTTAGTCCCCAAAAAAAAAAAAAACAAACAATTATTTTTTCCCACAAAGCTAACTTCAGCCGCCATTAATTTCATAGCACCATAATAGTTACCGCCAATGAGCCCAAGCCCACCGACACCACCCTCCAAAACCCTTCCTCTCTCCTCCCCCCGTCGTTGGTATCTCCCGTCAAATCCGCCGCCGGCCCATCAGCCGGGCCATCCGCCGGAGCATCAGCCGGCGAGTCACTAGGCGGAGCTGGCGGCGAGGCGTGGTGGTGCTTCTTCGATGCCTTGGGAGCCTTTGCCTTCTCCGTCTCCGGCGACGGCGCCGGTGCTGGAGCAATGTCGGCCTTGAAGAGCTCCGTCGGGAGGAGAACCTTGTCAATGGTGTGAATGGCGAGCGGCTGCTCATCGATTAGGGTTCCGGTGATCCTCGCCGTGACGATCTTCGTCTTCAAGGTGACCTCCTCGCCGTCGTTCTGAACGGTGAAATCGAACTTCTTCGCACCATCAGTAGCCAAAGTGTTCATCAATCCATTGCTCGATTTGAGCATCGAAATCGACTCGTAGATCGGAATCGCATGGTACATAAGCAACGAATTCTTGCCATCCGCCGTGAGATTCTTGAATTTTGGCAAGAAATTCTTCATCGCATCATCCATCGGACAGAAAACCGTCAATCCTCCCTCAACATTGCTAGTGTAAGTGTTTTCAGCATCAGGATTCGCTAGCAGAGTATCGGCGAAGACCTTGCACCCATGCGCCGACATAATCTCCGTCAAATTCGCCACCTCCGGCGCCGGCGTCGGAGCCTCCGCGTCCGGGGAGTGCAGAATATGGCTGATCTGAATCACTGACAGATTGTACGGAATTTCTTTGACGGATTTGACAAATGCGGCGTCGAATTCGCCGTCGGAAGAGTCTTTGGCGGTGAATCCGACTTTACCGCCCTTGAGGTCGGTTATGTTTACAAAGCCGGCGGTTCCGGGGGCGGAGCCAGTGGCCTGGTACATGGTGGCGGCGAGGGCGGTGCCGTCAGTGATCTGGTGGAGCTTCTTAGCGCCGAAGTAGTCGAGGAGGACGTGGAGAGAGAGGACGTTCTTGATGGCGTAGATGGAGAGGTGCTCGGCCAGAAGGGCGTTCATGGCCGCGTTGTCGACGGCGCAGACGGTGATGGTCTGCCGCCGGTTGATTTCGGGGGCCAGGTGGGTCACGGTCAGGTAGTGGTTGAAGGTGGAGAACTGGGGGAACTGGGCTAGGATGCGGGTGATGTTGTGGGCGTTGGTGGTGGTGGAGGAGAGAGAAAGACAGAGGAGGAGGAGCACAGCTCCATTAATGAAGAAGGTCTTCTTCTCCATTGTTGAGGTACGGTGCAGAGAGAGTAGGAGCGTGGAGGTGATAGAGTGAGAATTGAGGAGTGAGAAGAATGCTGGGGAAGGTGGGAGTAAAGTACTGGAGACTAGAGAGAGTGAGTGAAGGAGAAGGTGGAACGAAAATCGACAGAGAGTTTGAGAGAATTACATATTCAGCCACTCGGACCTGATTTTCTAGGGAGAGATTTTGTTGCTGTTTTCTGGAGTGCCAGGGTGGGTAGGCCCTCTACACAGCCTATGGCCGCCTTTTGGCTAATTTCTCTCCATTAGGTGTACGTAGATTCGGATTTGTATATATGATTGTATGAAAGGTGAATGGGAAAACAATTACGGAATTTTTTTGAAAAAATGATTTCTCCTCCTCTTGGTACTACAAAATAATTTACACTTTTTCATACAGGCCAAGTAAAAGACGTGTTTTTGCGGGGGTGAGGATAGGAAAACATAATTTCTTCTCTTAATTCTTATCGCTATTCATTTGATGATTTATTGGATTTATTTATTATAGGGGTGTTTGCTAACAATAACTTTTTGAAAAAAAATAGCTGTTTGGGAGAATTCTGACTGTTTTGACCAAGCCAAACAATTAAAGGGTGTTTCATAAAGAGCTATTTGCAATAGTTGTTTGGCTCTAAAAAGCTCTTTTTGAAAAAGTTATTTTCATTAGCCTTTTGAGAAGAGTTTTTTATGGAAATGACATAATTGTCCATAAGTTTGAAAAAACTACACACATCTCATTAAAAACTAATTCATAAATAAGAATATAAATGAAATTTTACCAATATATTTTTTAGAAACAGTTAATTTTTACCAAACACTTTTTCTAAAAGCAGCTAATTCAAACAGTAAACAGTTAACAGCTAATACAACAGCTAACAGTTAACAGCTAACAACTGTTTACCATACAGGGCCTATGAATGAACTTTTTCCCCTGTAATTTCATGAGATGAAACAAATAGCATATTGTTTCAGGCCTCCGCCTCATTAGATATTTGCATATTGATATTTTCATGAGGGATTATGCATTGATGTAAATATACTCGTCGTATTCATTTTATTTTTTACAGGATTCCGATAAGTGATAAGAGCTTACGATATCATAAAAGAATGAAACCAATGCAATTGAATGTACATTACCTTTTGGTTAAACGTAAGTATATTGAATTGTTTTGTATGGATCATTGAATGCTAAGATATTATCCTTTTTTAAAAGAGTATGATAGTTTTAAGTTTTGGAAGTTCTATTGTTATTAGAATTTCGATTAAATTATTATTGACATATTAGTCAATTTTAATATCAAGTGAAGATTTGTTTCATAAAATAAATTGGTTGAGTTATGTGTTTATGCTGTGTAGTTGATTTGTATTTTTATGTCATGTTACGGATTGTTGACTTTGATTTTTTGTTGATTTAATTAGGTGCAAAGATTATTGACTTTGATGAGTAATGGCCTAATTGGATTGCACAATTGTTGAACATACAAGAGGCCAAAT
This sequence comes from Carnegiea gigantea, assembly GCA_029747015.1. Classification (NCBI taxonomy): domain Eukaryota; kingdom Viridiplantae; phylum Streptophyta; class Magnoliopsida; order Caryophyllales; family Cactaceae; genus Carnegiea; species Carnegiea gigantea. Next base: position 321,451 of record JAKOGI010000894.1, on the reverse strand, counting down.
TGGATTGTGTGTTTACGAATTAGGTTAGGTTGGAAAAATAAAATAATGATTGCCGAAAAGAAATAATTTAAAATAAGGTACTCTTTGATGCATGTAGCTTGTGATTCTTGTCAATAGTAAGTACCAATAATGTTGTCAACGGTTGAATAGATGGGAAATTTCATTCTATTTTTGGAATGTATTCAGCAAAAAAGAACAAATAAATGTGGTAACTACCCTTATTATGGAGTAATGGGAAAAAGATATTACTGTTCTAATGTTTAAAGACTTCTTCGAATGCTGAAGGAAGATTTATCATCTTTAGCAAATTATTGGCGAGTATTAGGATAATAATAGGTTAGATTTAAATTGGATGTTTACACTTTTAAATCCGATACAATTAATAATTGGATTTGAAAATTCAATCTAAATATGACTTCGTCGGATCGGATGCTAATAGAATCTAGCTAGATCGAGTTCGAATTGGATTAAATATGGATATAATTTGATTATACATTTTCGTGCAATATTTCGTATTTTTGCTCACTTATACATTTAGTATTAAACACCCTTTCAATGTCAAACACATTTTCAAATCAGACATTTGAATATATCAAAGTAAGAAGATATTAGAAACAGAGAACGAAGTCACTCAAGAGGAAAATGGTAGACAGTAGTATCACAATTAGACGAAAAGAGAAGAAAATACAACTTTGATTAACAAATAGAAGAGATTTACAGATAGATTGGGAATGGAGAGGAAATAGTTATTCAAAAAAAAAAAGGTATTGCACACAGAGTGTGGATTTTTTGCACATTTTTTTTCAAAGTTACGATATTAGGATTACTCTAATTTCAAATAAAAAGGTGAAATTGTTAAAATAAGTAATTGGATTGGATGTTAATTGGATTGGATCGACCGTCCTCCAAATACAATTGGATCGAATTCGGATTCAGATTAGTTTGCAGTCGATTCAAATCAAATTATTTTTTTCAGATTTCAATCAAATAATTTTGTTTCGAGTAGAATCGAATTTGCATCGAACTCAGACTACACTATATTTCCTAACAAGTACACATATATTAGGGTACAAATTTAACTTTTGTGATTGTGATTAGATACAAATGCTTCCAAAAGTACATACTCTTAGGAGCCATTTAGGTAGATTTACATTAAAAAATTAGCAAATATTTAAGTCAATTCATGCATATCATGATTAAGGGCATATTCTTTTCATTGGAAAATAGGATTTTATGAATGGATTAAGTTGGTTGAGATTGGTAGAAGTTGATTGAAATGGACTGAAATTTATATTTTTTTTAATTATTGTAGAAGTGCATAGAAGTTGGTTAAAGTTGGTTGAAGTGGACTACCGTAGGAAGAAGTTGAGGGATGTGTGTGTGTGCGTGTGTGTGTGTGTGTGTGTGTGTGTGTGTGTGTGAAAATATATATTGTATGATGGATAGAAGTTGGTTAATGTAAAAAAATTGAAATAATTTTTTTGGTTTGGTTTCTGGCATAATATTTTTCAGAATTTAAAAAGTAACTAAAATTTGGTAAATTTGTAGATTGCATTTTTTTTAAGAATTTAATAAGTGTTATTGTAAATGCTAATACGTTAACAACTTTTAAATTATTTATGACCTTTTGCATCAAAATTATTTATGACATTTGTAATGTATCTATTGAGAGAATTATTACACACATAATTTTTACATAATGATTTATAAATTACTACTTCAATACATCAACACAAAAAAAATTACTGCAAGGTATTTTTTTAGTTGAAAACATAATTAATTTTCACATGATAATTTACAAATTATAAAAATTTTGAAGGACATATGTTGAAGTTAGTTGAAGTTGAATGTTTTTTTTTGGGGAGTTGGTAAAAGTGAGTTCAAGTTGGTAAAATGAGATTTACTATCGAAAAGAACAGACCCTAACTTATATTAGTAAAAAATTTGGTTCTCAGTTACTTCAAAAGTGTTCATGATGTTTGTTAAGAATAGATAATTTTATTCTAATATTTCAAGATTTGATTTTCAATAAGAATCCCATATTGAGTACTTGATCATGCATTGATTTTCATGCATGGAAAAAGGTTGAAGAATTTGTAGGAGAATAGAATAGAAGAAGATGAGTCCCCAAAGGAAGGAATACAATGAAAGAGGATGCTTTGCTTTGGGCACAAACAGGGCCACATAAGGTTAATTTAAAGCCGAAAAGTTGGAGAACAACTCACATGGGGATGGCCTTCATACCTATTAGGCTTGAGACCATCAAACAAAAATAGAAACAAAAAGTAGTGTCATAACGCCTGGGGAGGACGCCCTCTCCACCACAGCCGTTGCTTTCCGGGGCCCTTCTTTAGCATCACCCAACCCCCTCCCCCAAAACCCATAAAAATAACACACAAAAAAGCATACAAAAAAAAAGCGTGGACGACTGTTCCTAAAAGTGTCTAGGTTTTTATAAATTCCGTGACAACAGATGTTTAGCTGTTAACCTCGAAGCCTTGGCCCTTAATTTGTAGGAAAGCCACCAAAATCAACTGGGACAAGGCAGGTCAGAAGTTAAAATATTATGTTAAAAATACATTATACGAAGCATCCTAACTAAACCTAAACATGATTAAGCATAACTAACAGTTCTAGTTTTGAGTCTCATATGAAAAGCAAAAAGATATATCTAGTTAGCATGATAAATTAATTGTAAACGTGAATAATAGTTAGGGAAAATTAACTATTGAAATCCTAAAATTCATTACCAATATTCATGAACTGCATATTGCAAGTCATGTCTATATAAGTACTTTTTTTTTGGTCATAAATGATATTATATTGTGAAATGTTGATCAATATACCATCTTTTTGGGTATCAAAGTAAGATTTGAATCTAGATATTTTTAATGCCAAAAAGATTTCTCTTCCTGAAAATTTTTTAAAAAATTGACCAAACTTTTATGAATTGAACAAATTAACAATGATATTGTATAATGATGACATTTCTTGAGCAATAAAAAGATAAGAAAAATAGGGGTTTTTTAATTGCACATTAAATTGTTGATAATAGCTTCTTTGTGTTCACCTCAATATCTCTAGACAAATGAGGTATATTCTCTATTATTCAAATTTATATCTATCAAGACTTAAGGGAATGACTATAAAAAAAAAAAAAAAATTGAAGGGGATGATTATTCATTGTGCTAATCTTATCCGTTAAATAATACATATCTAAATATATAATTTAAATTAAAAAAATTACAGAGAGACGAAGAAAGCAGACACCATCAAATCTTCAACTCATTTTTTAAATTTTCCTCTCACACAGGTCTTGCATTGTTGTTGTATTTTTCCTTCGGGGCTAGGAGGACCGACAAGAAGATTGTGTGTTTATAGTTTTTTAATTGCTTCAAGTTATTAATGAACGTTACGGTTGCACAAAAATTGGGCCACAAAAACAGGCTTAATTTAAGTTGGTTTGGTACGACTGGAACCGTTTTTTCCATTATTGTTTATCTGGAAAAATAGATTGGCAGCTTGAAAAGGGGGAAAAAATACACCAATGACAGGGCGACAAGTCAGAACAGAGAAATTGAAGGCCTAATGGCGGCCATGTGCCACATCAGAGAGAGGCGAGGTTACTAATTAGTAATTACTACGTTCTACAAGTCTACTTTTGGGCTTCCCTCCCACCGACAATTTTCCGGGTTGGATAAATTTCCGAAAGCTATGTCCAACGACATTATTTAAAATAACATTTAACATTGTAACCAAATTAAATTATGAATCAATTAAATATTAGTATTCAGCAAGTTAGTATTTATACTTGTATTTGAAGTAGCATAACACTTTAAGTAGTATTTTTGAGAAGCTAATAAAATTAGTGTTTAGCTTTTAAAAGAAATATTTTATACGGTTTAGTCAAAATGTGCCTTTTATTCATTTTTATATTCAAAAATTATCATGTACTTTAATGTCAATTTACAATAATCTACTAACCGAATAGTTAAGTATATCTAGCACATTTTCTTCAACTATTCAGCTAAATTGCTAACAACTAAATTTAACTAGCTATCTGTTAAATAAGTATCCACTATCCAAACAGTTATCTCCAACCTAAACAGTTTATTTTATCTAATACCACCGAAGTCAGTAAGGTGTTTACTTAATGGTTAAGATTAGGACTCTATTAGGCCCTAGGAATGATAGTAAAAAAGCAATACATTCGAATTAAATATGACTATTGCAAATTAAATTATATTTCAAAATTTTATTTTATTTCTGGTTGATTACCAGAACTACGTATAAGCTGATACAAATAGAAACTCATTACCGAACTTTGACCGATTTTTTTTTTTGGCCGAGGTCACCATATCACTTTTTTTTTAATCACTTAATTTAACTAGTGAATCTATGTGAATGTTATTGAAAATCTAAATATCAAAATCGCACTCATGTTATATGCCAATCTTTGAGCTGGTGTACACTTGCGTCTTCTTTCACACCAAAAAGAAAAGGACGTTTGAATTTGAATATATCCAAATAATTGTATTCTAATTTTCCTTTTATATGCACAATAAATTTGAATAATCATGTATCATAAATCTTCGTTATGCTTGGTTGGAAGCAGAAATGGCCCCCATTCATCTACTATTTTGCAGACTTGGTAAATGGGTAGTGGTTTGGTTATGGATCAGATTTGTTTATGGTCGAGTGATGTTCAGATTGTTAGGATTTAGGTTCAAGTTTACGTTAAGTCAGACCAGTTGTAATTCAAGTCGAATTTAGGTCAATTGATGTTTACGAATAAAGTTGTCTTATAAAAAAAAAGTATCATTGGAAAAGAAAGCTTAGATAAAGCAGGGTCCAAACTAGTTCAAAACCATGTACAAATCAAGTTAACCTACTTATACTGTTAGTTGGGCCCAATTTTTAGATTAGTTTCACCAGGTTTATTTTTCCCGATAAAGTGAAAGCCCTCAAAGCCATTTTTGCTTTTCGTGTTGTTTTTCGTTTGTTTGTTTGTTATCATTATTATTTTTTCACTGCAACTGGTCAATTTTACGTTTTCCCATACAATTTTATTCAATGTCGTAAAGGGGGTTAACAGTTCTGCTTCTGCATGTTACAACAACAAAACAACTAACAACTTGAATTCTTTTCTCCTTTGTTTTCCTGAAAATCACTTCAGAGTTAGGGGTGAGAAAAACTAGGCGTTTGATCTCAACACTAGAATCACTTATGAGTTATGACATGACATTTTATACTCAAAGTTGATTCTACCGACCCCCCTGCGCATTAGTGGTGGGAATGTTGAATGTATTAAAAAAAAATGATGGCATATTTTCTTTTGTTTGTTTTGAATGGAAGGCAAGTTCTGCCTCCTAAATCTCCTTATCGAGTTAACCAGTTAGGCATTTGTTACTATGGATTGGTAAAGGGGAGCAAGTCTAATTGTGTAGAAGTGGAATAAGTGTAGTTTAAATTAATCCTTATTTTTTTTTGAAATTTTATATATTATTTAGAAAATAATTTAAACTTAACTCAATGTTAAATTTTTTATTTTAATTGAGCTATAAACAAAGGGTCATGTATATAATATCAAATAGGATTCCAACTTAAAACCAATTGGCAATAGGTGGAGTAACTCACAAACTTATATGCATGCCAAAACCCTCAAATTTTATCAATATGGGACAAACCCTACTTTCACACTCTAATACGTCCCCTCACGTATAGGCTATTAATAAGGGCTAATACGTGCACACAATTTTAATCAAATGGGGAAGGTGGTAAACTGAGACCAAGCACAACCTTAGCTCTGATACCATGTAAAGAGATGAACCCAGGTTCTAGAGAGAGAGAAGTTCTAGTGAGAGAAATTGTACATTTCTTGTTCTGAATCAACTAATGAAAATACAATAAGGAGCTATTTATACACATGTGAATGTTACCTCTAATATATGTGTCTACAACTAAATAAACATCCTTTTCTCTAACAACCTAAGGATGACCTACAACTCTGTAACTGACATGTAACAACCACCATATTCTCTATATCCCCGCCCCCTCCAAGGTGGAATTGGGGGAGAATCCACCAAACCCAACCTTGAAGACAAATATTGATGCTGAACTTCCCTTAAGGGTTTTGTCATCAAGTGAGCCAGTTGCTACTTAGATGGAACATAAGAGGTTTGAAGAAAGCCTTCTATAGCATTGTCACGAGTGTAATGACAACCAATTTGAAGATGCTTTGTTCTTTCATGGAGCAAAAATTTTCTACAATGTGCATTTCTGCTTTTATTGTCACAGTTTAAGACAATAGGAAATTGAGGAGAAATATGAAAATCCTCCAAAAGATTAGGGAGCTACTCCAACTCTGAAGTTGTAGCTGACATGCTCCTATATTCTACCCCAGCTAAGGATTTGGAAACTGATTTCTATTTCTTAGTTTTCCATGACACTAGAGAAGAGTTTAGGAAAATACAAAAACCTATAAGAGATCGGGTAGAATTCTTACAAGTGCCCCAATCAACATCACAATAAACAGTCAATCTCAAATCATTTACGCTGGATAGAACAACCCTTTGTTAATGGAACCTTTCAAATACCGTAGTATGTGTAACAATGTAGACTAGTAATAAGGTTTGATGTATATTTTCAGGGGTATCATTTTCATTCTTTCAAGTCAACTTCATGGGAGGTAAGCTCCACACAAATTCATGCATGGCAAGGCTCTTCTTTGGTTCCATTATTTGAATTTCATGACAAAAGAAACTTTGTGGAGTTGTATTTGAACTTCAAAGTGCCATTTTCAAAAAGAAGTTTCAAAGTAGGGATATGGATTCCAAAGGGAACTGAAACCAAGCTAGAGATCAATTGAAGCTAGTTCGGCTTCTACCTATTTTTGTGCAGCCCTTGATATGAAAGAAAATGCATTTAGGAAGCTGCAAGTTAGCTTTTATAGAAAGCTAATGAAGTCTAATTTGGGTCATGTAATTTATTTCAAGCTAACTCAAGTTTTAGTTGTCAAAATAAGGCATAGAAGTTGAAGTGTCAGTGCTATCCATGAGCCCAATTTGCTATATCAGTTTGGGTGTAGATATTTTCCTTAGCTACAATGCTTCATTTTGGGTATATGAGCTATCATACAAAAGCTTAGGAAGTCTATTTTATACTCATATAATTACATTCAGTACAAGTTAAGAGTTGGCAAGAGGAAAGGACCATTGTTCCCATGCTACCAATTTCATTACCAGAAAAGACCACCTCAATTCAGGTTGATGGTTCACCCTCTTTACAAAGGATTTTGGTTTAATTCAAATTAGAGATAAAATAGACAACCCAAAGTTTAATGTGACTTTTGAATCATCCATTTTGAGCAAGCAAGAAGAAAGTTATAGCTTTTAGAAGTTTAAGGTTCTATAGATCAGCCCTACACCACATCAGGATGGATTTAATGGCTTACAGTAAGAAGAAGGGAATGTGTAGGTTGCTACAAACTAACCCTAAGACAAATTTCAAGGTGTACTCTTTTCACAGAATCAAGAATCACTCAAATTGGACATCATTTGGTCATCCAAAACCACTTTTAAAATCAAGCTGTCCAGATTGCTATTTTGGAGTAGTTTTAACCCAATTTTGGGAACCCGGTTTAGCTAATGTAAACCCCATCTAGCAACCCAAAATTTTGAATTTTGGATCCCTTTGTGAATTGACTTTAAGGATGGGAAAAGAAACCAGGGTTAAACACCCAAGAAGGAGGCTAAAAGGAGAGAAACTTCTAAGGATGCTTTCCGAGTAGCAGTCTGGACCACCTCACTTATTCCGAATATATCTCCCAAACAGATAAGCTACAAAGGGACCAAAAGTAGTCATATGAAAGCCAACTTTCTAAACTTTCTAACAAGGTATATTGGAGCCAATTTGAGAAAGTAGAAAAGGAGATATGGATGTTCAAAGTTGGGGCAGCAGTCTGTCAGAGCTGATCAGAAACTGTCATTGTCATCTTTTGTACTTTCACTGCTTTTTGTGTTTCCTTCTGTCTTTTGGCCATTGATTGGCTCATAGGCCTTGTAAATGATTTTTGAGGCTTCCCTTTATATAAGAGGTCTCTAGGATTGTAATCACATATGCTTGATGATATATGAAAACCGAATTGAGTTTTATAACTCTTTTTTGAATTCCTAGTTGCTTTAGCTTGGGTTGGCTAGCTCAAGTGGTATTCTACTGGGTTTCTTTTCTTACTTTTGGTGGTGATTCAATTCTTTATCCTTAAGCATCGAAGAAATAGTCTAACTCCCTCTCTAGGTGACACCATTAGCTTCTCCTAGACAAGTGAGTTGCCTTTTATCTTGTTGAGCCCGGTTTGAGCTATTGTGTTCATTGTGATATGTGATTGCTTGTTTTTGGATTCTGTGCTCCTTCTTGCACTCCACTTGACTTCCCTAGGTTAGATACATCAAACTTTGATCTTTTTATAAGTTCAAAATACAAAAAAACTCTATCCAAGTTTTCTCCTTCAAGAGTAAAATAGAATGAGGCTCTTTCACCCTCATTTGGATGTGGTTAAGGTTCGAAGACATACATAATTTTGGTATCAAAGCTTGGCTACCCTCTTTGGCCTTATTTTCTAGCCTTCTTTCTAGCCTAAATGAACCCTAAAGCCAAACACAAGCTTGCCCACAAAGATCCCGAATGTTATGTGTTTAGGAAGGGAGATAAAGAAGCTAGTCAAGTTAAACATGAACTTGATAGCCTTGAGTTAAAGATCCGACAATGGGGTCTCAAACTTTACTCCCTCATCCTTGACAAAGAAGGGGAACTAGGGTAACTCTTGGTTTTTAATGAAGGATGCCATGAAGATAATGAGGTGAATTGGAACCTATCTCTAAGATATGATGAGCATGAAGCAGAAGAATTCCATGTGTCCGATTTAGAGCCACGTGGGGTTATTTAAGGATTTGAGCGACTCTCGATTCAAGACGAATGCTCTAATTCAAAACAAGAATTGAGGACAATTCTTTTCAAAGAAAGAGGATTTGAAGTATATTTTTAGGGGTGTTGTTTTCATTCTTTCAACTCAACTTCATGGGAGGTAAGCTCCATACAAATTCATGCATGGCAAGGCTCTTCTTTGGTTTCATTATTTGAATTCATAACAAAAGACACTTTATGTAGTTCTATTTGAACTTTAAAGTGTAATTTTCAAAAGGTAGTTTCGAAGTGGGGTTAATGGATTGCAAAGGAAAAACTGAAACCAAGCTAGAGATCAACTGAAGCTAGTTTAGCTTCTGCATGTTCTTGTGCAGCCCTTGATCTAAGTGAAAATGCATTTAGGAAGCTGCAAGTTAGCTTTTTTAGAAAGCTAACGAAGTCTACCTTTGGGTCATGTAATTTATTTCAAGCTAAGTCAAGGTTTAGTTGTCAAAATAAGGTATAGAAACTAAAGTGTCAGTGCTGCCCATGTGCCTAGTTTGCTATATCCGTTTTGGTATAGATATTTTCCTTAGCTAGGATGCTTCATTTTGGGTGCGGGAGTAGTCATAGGAATGCTTAGGAAGTCTATTTTATGATCATATAATTACATTCAGTACAAGTCAAGATTTGATAAGAGGAAAGAACCATTGTTCACATGCTGCCAGTTGCAACACCAGAAAAGACCACCTCAATTCAAGCTGATGGTTCACCCCCTTCATAGAGGATTTTGGATTTATTCAACTTGGAGGATAAAACAAACATATCAAAGTTTAATGTGATTTTTGAATCACCCTTTTTGAGCAAGCAAACAGCATGTTACAATGTTTAAAAGTGCAAGGTTATGCAGATCAGCCCAGCAGCACATCAGGATGAATTTTAATAGCTTAGAGCAAGGCGAAGGGAAGCAAGAGAAAGTTCAAGATGTATAATATCAAGGAATCAAGAATCATTCAAATTGGACATCATTTGGTCATCCAAAATCCCTTTTAAAGTCAAATTGTCCAGATTACTATTTGGTGGCAGTTTTAACCTGGTTTTATGAACCCATTTTCCTTAGCATAAATGCCACCAAGTAACCTGAAATTTTGAATTTTGGATCCCTTTTTGAATTGAATTTAAGGATGGGAAAATAAACTAGGGTTAAAAACCCAAATAAGAGGCCAAAAGGAGAGAAACTTCTAAAGGTGCTTTCTAGGTAGCAGTCTAGACCACCTCACTTATTCTACGTATATCTCCCAAATGGTTGAGCCAGAAAGGACCAAAAAGTAGTCATATGAAAGGGCACATTCTAGGCTTTCTAACAAGGTATATTGGAGCCAATTTGAAAAAGTAGAAAAGGAGATATGGTTGTTCAAATTTGGTGCTGTAGTCTGTCAGAGCTGATTAGAAACTGTCATTGTCACCTTTTGTACTTTCATTGCTTTTTATGTTTCCTTTTGTCTTTTGGCCGTTGGTTTGGATTGTAGCCTTGTAATATGATTTTCGAGGCTTTCCTATATATGAGAGGCCTCTAGGATTGTAATCACATATGCTTGATGATATATGAAAACCGAATTGAGTTTTATAACTCTCTCTTGAATTCCTAGTTGCTTTATCTTGGGTTGGCTAGCTCAAGTGGTGTTCTACTGGATTTCTTTTCTTACTCATGGCGGTGATTCAATTTTTTATTCTTAAGCATAAAAGAAATAGTCCAACTCCCTCTCTAGGTGGTGCCATTGTCTTCTCCTAGACAAGTGAGTTTCCTTTTATCTTGTTGAACTCGGTTTGAGCTATTGTGTCCATTGTGATATTTGCTTGCTTCTTTTCTAATTCTCTACTCCTTCTTGCGCTCCACTTGACTTTTCTAGGTTAGATACATCACCCTTTGAACTTTTTATAGGTTCAAAATACAAAAAAATTATGTCCAGGGTTTCTCCTTCAAGAGAAAAATCGATTGAGGCTCTTTCACTCTTATTTGGATGCCTTTGAGGTACAGAGACATACATCATTTTGGTATCAGAGCTTAGCTACCCTCCTTGGCCTTATTTGCTAGCCTTCTTTGCTAGCCTAAATGCATTCTAAAGCCAAACACAAGCTTGCCCACAAAGAACCCGAATGTTATGTCTTTAGGAAGGGAGAGAAAGAAGCTAGTCAAGTTAAAATATGATAGCCTTGAGCTAGAGATCCAACAGTGGGGTGTCAAACTTTACTCCCTCATCCTCGACAATAAAGGGGAGCTAGGGAAACGCTTAGTATTTAATGAAGGTTTCCATGAAGATAACGAGGTGAATTGGAACCTATCTCCAAGATATGATGAGCATGAAGTAGAAGAACTCCATGTGTCCAATTTAGAGCCATGTGGGGTTGTTGAAGGATTCAAGCAGTTCTTGTTTCAAGAAGAATGCCCTATTTCACAATAAGAATTGAGGATAATTCTTTTCAAAGAAAGAGGGTTTGATGTATATTTTCAGGGGTGTGGTTTCATTCTTTTAACTCAACTTCATGGGAGGTAAGCTCCATACAAATTCATGCATGGCAAGGCTCTTCTTTGGTTCCATTATATGAATTTCATGACAAAAGGTACTTTATAGAGTTCTATTTGAAATTCAAAGTGCAATTTTCAAAATGAAGTTTCAAAGTGGGGATCATGGATTCCAAAGGGAAAACCAAAACCGAGCTAGAGATCCACTTAAGCTAGTTAAGCTTCCACAGGTTTTTGTGCAGCCCTTAATCTAAATGAAAATGCATTTAGGAAGTTGTAAGTTAGATTTTTTAGAAATTTAAGGAAGTCTACTTTTAGGTCACGTAATTTTTTTCAAGCTAAGTTGAGTTTTAGTTGTAAAAATAAGGCATAGAAGCTGAAGTGTCAGTGCTGTCCATGTGTTCAGTTTGCTGTATAAATTTTGGTGTAGATATTTTCCTTGGCTAGGATATTTCTATGACTAGTCGTACGAAAGCTTAGGAAGTCTGTTTTATGCTCATGTAATTACATTCAATACAAGTAATGAGTTGGTAGAAGGAAAGGACCATTGTTCCCATGCTGCCAGTTTCAACACTAGAAAAAACCACCTTAATTCAGGTCAATCGTTCACCCTCCTCACAAAGGAATTTGGTTTGATTCAAATTGTAGGATAAAATATACATACCAAAGTCTAATTTGACTTTTGAATCTTCCATGTTGAGCAAGTAATCAGATAGTTATAGCTTTTCGAAGTTCAAGGGTCTGCAGATCAGCCCAGTGGTACGTCAGGATAAAATTTAATGGCTTGCAACAAGAAGAACGAAATATGTGGGTTGCTAAACATTGACCCTAAGATAAAGTTCAAGATGTACTCTCTTCAAGAAATTAAGAATCACTCAAATTGGAAATCATTTGTTCATCCAAAACCCCTTTTAAAGTCAAACTGTCCAGAGTACAGTTTGGTGACAGTTTTAACCCGATTTTTGGAACGCATTTTCCTTAACGTAAACTACACATAGCAACATGAACTTTTTAATTTTGGATCCCTTTTTGAATTTAATTTAAGGGGGAAAGGGAAGAAACCAGGGTTAAGAACCCAAATAGAAGGCCAAAAGGACAGAAACTTCTAAAGGTACTTTCCAGGTAGCGGTCTAGACCACCTCACTTATTCTACGTATATCTCCCAAATAGTTGAGCTAGAAAGGACCAAAAAGCAGTCATATGAAAGGGCACATTCTAGGCTTTCTAACAAGGTATATTGCAGCTAATTTGAAAAAGTAGAAAAGGAGATATGGTTGTTCAAATTTGGTGCTGTAGTCTGTCAGAGCTGATTAGAAACTGTCATTGTCGCCTTTTGTACTTTCATTGCTTTTTATGTTTCCTTTTGTCTTTTGGCCGTTGGTTTGGCTTGTAGCCTTGTAATATGATTTTCGAGGCTTTCCTATATATGAGAGGCCTCTAGGATTGCAATCACATATGCTTGATGATATATGAAAACCGAATTGAGTTTTATAACTCTCTCTTGAATTCCTAGTTGCTTTATCTTGGGTTGGCTAGCTCAAGTGGTGTTCTACTGGATTTCTTTTCTTACTTTTGGTGGTGATTCAATTGTTTATCCTTAAGCATAAAATAAATAGTCCAACTCCCTCTCTAGGTGGCACCATTGGCTTATTCCAGACAAGTGCATTGCCTTTTATCTTGTGGAACCCGGTTTGAGGTGTTGTGTTCATTGTGATATTTGCTTGCTTGCTTTCAGATTCTCTACTCATTCTTGAACTCCACTTGACTTTCCTAGGTTAGATACGTCACCCTTTGATCTTTTGATAAGTTCAAAATACAAAAAAAAAAAAATCTGTCTAAGTTTTCTCCTTCAAGACCAAAATAAATTGAGGCTCTTTCACTCTCATTTGGGTGTGTTTGAGATTTGGATGCATACATCGCTGTCTGAGTTATTGCAGGTATTAGCTATGATGTTGAGCAACATATGAAGTATCTGGTCTAGTTAATGTAAGATAAAGCAACCTTCCTATTAAACTTCTCTATTTTCTTTCACCAGATAGCAGATCCCCAGATTTAGAGGATAGCTTGAGGCCATTTGGGAGTGGGAATCTGGCTAATTTGGTCCCTATCATACCAGCATCAGAAAGAATATTGAGGATGTACTTTATTTGATTGAGAGATGTCCCATTTGAAGACCTAGCAATCTCAATTCCCAACAAGTAATAGGCAAAACCAAGATCCTTTATAGTGAAAGTTCAATGTAAATCCTGGTTTAGAATAGCAATGCCTCCTATATCATCACCAATCGCTAACAAATCATTAATATAAACCAGAACATAGATTGATTTATCCTGGAGCTGTCTTGTAAACAAAGAATAATCACTCTTCGATTACTGAAATCCTTTCCGAGTCAAGCGCTTGGTTAACTCAATGTTCCATTTCTTGGAAGCCTGTTTTAGGCCATATAAAGACCTTTGCAACTTGCATACTTCCCTAGGTTTAGCGTTGGGATACCCCTGTGATGGCAACATGTAAACCTCCTATTCTATATACCCATAAAGAAAATAATTATTGATGTACAATTGATGTAAGGACCAATACATAGAAGTAGCTAAGGCTATGAATAGCCTCACAATAGTAAGCTTAGCAACTGGTGAAAATGTGTGTTTATAATCCTTGTCCTTAACTTACTTAAAGTCTTTAATGACAAGTCTATCCTCATGCCTTTGAACTCTCCTATTAGGCCTAAATTGGATCTTGTATGCCCATTTAGATGTCAAAGCCTTCTTCCGTTTTTGCAAGGGAGTTAATTCCCAAGTATGATTCTGTTCAAGGGCAGCAAGTTCCTGATCTATGGCTTGTACCCATTTAGGAAGTTGGTGTACTACATAACTACTAGGCTCTGGATGTCATTGAACATTAGCGAGAGATACCATATAATTGGGAGTTAAGTGTGCTAGATTAGAGTAGGAAAACAAAAGGCAAGGGTGTGTGGAGGCAACAAAATTATGAGATAACAAAGAAGATTCAGAGGAGGTAGGAGAAATACTATGCTCTGAACTAATAGCCAACAGCTTACGCACATGCTGCGGATATAGAAAGTCTTTTAACCACACTGGGGGGACCTTTAGGTCTTTGAGATTTCCTGAGAGGTGGATAAGATGTAATGGAAGAATGTGTAGGAATAGGACTTATAGAATGTCTCTCAGGTTGATTGAGGGAAAGAACAGGTGAGGATAATGTGTGGTGTAATTTTTCACAAGCGTACGGTTTATCGTTGTACGAATTACGGGTGTCGATCCTCAGGGATGGTTGCGAAATTAGGGCACAAGAAACTAAACGATCTAATCCATTGTAATTTTACAATCCTCAAAGCTAACAATATACGCAAGAGCAAAGCTTACAGTATAAGCGAGAGATGAGCTTAAATGAAATAGAAATGCAGGAAGTCCACTACTGCCACCTTGAATTAAATAAGATAAAATCAAGACAAAGAGAAGCATTCTTCAAGAGAAACATGTATAAGGCAACAACAACATAAAACATCTGAATAGTCTAGCAATTGAAGTTTTCACACCTTAGCAACCGGACAGAAATAGGACATGAAATTTGTATCCAAGCAACAATCTGAAATTGAACTAGAAAGAGTAAAAGTAGATCCGGGAATTTCACATCCCAGGCCAGACTATCTCAACCCAGCAAACAGACGTTTCAGAAACCTAAATTTCTAGCCAGACTAAACAAGTTGCACACCACAAGCGATTTGCACAACCTAAAAATAATTGAACTCAAAAATGCACGCAACAGAGGAATCGAAACAGGGGAAAGGGAAAAACCAAATTCAATAAAAACCAAATTGCAAGGCCCTCAATCAGGGGAAAGGGGAAACTTCAGATCTAGAACTGAATGAAAGCATACAAAAAATAAACCTGAATTCGTAGAACCCTAAAAGCTCTAAACATTGAATTTGAAATTCAGGCTGCAATTAACTAAATCAGAAACCCAAACTACTAAACCCTAACAATTTAACCAGAAATTAAAGGGAAAGCTCGAATTGAAAAACAAGGTAGAAGGAAAAGAACCCAGAAAAACTCCTCTCTCTGCAGCGCCACAACCTCTCTTTTGTACCCGACCTCGGTCCATATTCTGCCATTGATGACACAGGGCACCGGACGGCCAGCGATGGTGGAAGAGAAATGGATATGGGTAACAGTTGCAATTATTGACAAGATTGAAGGAGGAAAGAGAAATTGAGCGGTTAAGGAGGAAGATGAAGCGGCAGAGTGTAAGGGAAGAGGTTTCTACACAATGAAGAAGAAATGGGGGGCTCGGGCTTCTGCGAGGATAGAGAAGGAGAAGGAAAGAAATGGGGGGGGGAATGTGAGGCTGGTCACGTGCCTCATGCGTGACCAAGGTTTTATTTTTTTCTTTTTTTTCTTTTCTTTTTCTTTTGGGCTACAAAAGACCTAGGCTAAGTAATTTTGATTGGGTTTGAGTCAATTTGGTCCAATCCTTCAATTTCCAGTATTCTTTCCTCTTTTTCGAGTATTTTTCAAATTATTCAATGCCTGTAAAATAAATTAAAAGCAAATTAAAACCTAAAAATAACAATTATTTTGAGCATAAATCTGGTGGAAAGGTACTATAAAAATAGCACATTTTTAGCGTCAACAAATACCCCCACACTAAAGTTTGCTCGACCTCGAGTAAAACAAAACGAAAAATCTTAGAAAAAGAAAACAAAATAAAATCCTAACTCACTTTCGTAGGAATCACGATTGCACTTAGCACATGCAACAAGCCCTTTAAACCCCTAGATTATCCCTAGTGGACGAGTAAGGTCTCGTGAGAGTTTACAGAAGATATATCCAGAAAATCTGTAAAAGAAAACGTAAACAAAAATTCGAAAATCTTTTTGGGTTTATTTTTTCAAAAAATTAATATGTACAAAACTGGAGAAATATATATACACATTATAATCAACTAAATCACCCATGTAACAAAGATATTGGCATGCATATAAACAAAATGTACACATCAAGACTCTCTACCCCATGAATGACATCAAGCACTAACTTTTCCCCCAACTATACATCAAGACTTAGAATCCATCCCAGTACTCGTGTGCAAGTGTACCATCATCTTAGGGCTCAGGTTTACCAAAATCAAACTCAATTTCACTTAACTGATACAAATTACATTATTGAATTATTAACATTGGAAGCAAGTTTTTCCCTTAACAGTATTGTCTCAAAGGGTAACACCCAGTAACACATGCCTCAAAAGGTTACTTGTTATTTCAAATTTATTTTATTTCTTTTTCTATTCTCTCTTTCTTTTTTTTTTTCATCATTTTTTTTCGCTTTTTTTTTTAAAACAAAAACCAAAAATAATTGTGTCAAAAGCAAGTGGGAGAGTCGATCATAGAAAACTAAGACCTTAAGACAATGAAGATGAAATAAATAAGGATTAGATTACACAGCGATAATGAACAAACGGGGTTAGAATTAGGGCTAAGAATGACACACCGAGGATAGAGACCTAACATGCACATCATGCTTCCATACAAGCTAACAATCAAAGTACAGGGCATTTAAGTTGATCAGAACAATACTAAACTTCCCCAAAAATAGAACAAAAATCTTTTTGGGATTTTTCAAAATTTTCAATCTTCAAAATTTGTCAAAATTCAAAGTTTCCCCCACCCTCACACCTAGATCTCACAATGGCCTCATTGGGAGTAGAAAGAACCATAAAAACCCTAAATAAAACCTAAAAAAAACAAATAAAAGAAGACTCAAAAACAAAAAAGACATGACACAAAATCAAATGTACAACATATAGACATAAAAGAAAAGCAAAAACAAAAATAACCACCTATCCAAAAAGAAAAGAGAAAGGAAAAAGAAGAAAAAGAGAAAAGGAGAGAAGGGATGAAAAGAAATCAGGTCGGGTGCTACGTACACCCGAGCTATTGTTACACCATCACCGATCAAGACTCAGCTCGTGAAGTATCAGACACTCCACATCTTCCTTGCTGGGCAACTCCAAAAATTGCTTCAGTTGCTGGCCATTCACCTTAAATTTAGCGCCACTCTCTGGATCCTGAATTTCGACTACATTATAAGGGAAAACATGTGAAACAATATAGGGACCCGTCCATCAGGATCTCAATTTTCCTGGAAACAAATGGAGCTTAGAATCATATAAGAGTACTTTCATTCCCGGGACAAACTCTTTCCTAAGAATGTATTTATCATAGAATAACTTAGCTCTCTCTTTGTAAGATCGAGCACTCTCATACGCTTCAGCTCTTATCTTCTCAAGCTCAGTCAATTGCAGTCTGCGCTCCTCACCGGCCTCAGTCAAATCATAGTTGAGTATTTTAATAGCCCACCAAGTTCTATGCTCAATCTCAACAGGGAGATGACAAGGCTTACCATAAACAACCCTATAGGGTGACATACTCATGGGAGTTTTGAAAGCCGTTCTATAAGCCCAAAGAGCATCAAAAAGCTTGTCGGCCCAAACTTTCCTATTCCGGCTCACTGTCTTCTCTAGAATCTGTTTAATCTGCCGATTGAACACTTTGACTTGGCCACTGGTTTGGGGATGATAGGGGGTAGCAAGCCTATGGATTATGGAATAACTTTTCAGTAAGGCATCAAAAGATCAATTATGGAAATGGGTCTCCTGATCACTAATGATAGCCCGGGGCATGCTAAATCTAGCAAAGATGTTCTCCCTAAGGAACTTCACGACAACCTTAGCATCATTAGTCCTAGAGGGAATGGCCTCAACCCATTTAGAGACATAATCCACAGCTACAGAATATACTCATTCCCAAAAGATGATGGAAATGGTCCTATAAAATCTATTCTCCACACATCAAAAATCTCCACCACAAGGATGGGACTCAATGGCATCATATCCCACGTGCTTATTCTACCCAACTGCTGGCACCTAGGGCAACTCTTACAGTATTCAAAAGCATCCCTAAATAAAGTAGGCCAGTAGAATCCACATTGAAGAACTTTGGCTGCAGTCTTCCTTCCACTAAAATGCCCCCTACATGCTTGATCATGACAAAAAGAAAGGACACTCCTCATCTTATTGTCGGGAATACACATCTTAAAGACTTAGTCAGCACAGTACTTAAACAAATAAGGATCATCCCAAACAAAGAATTTCACGAGGTGGAAGAACCTGTCCCTATCATTCTTAGTCCAACCCTCAGGGATCCTACCAGCAATTAGGTAGTTCACAATGTCAGCATACGAAGGATCAGGGTGGACGGCATACAATTGCTCATCAGGGAAGCACTTAGAAACAGTTGACTCACTCTCCCTATTACAGAGGATCCTAGACAAATGGTCAGCAACAAGGTTTTCAGAACCTTTCTTATCCATAATCTCACAATCAAACTCTTGTAAAAGCAAGATCCATCTCACTAGTCTAGGTTTAGCATCCTTCTTAGAAAGAAGATGCTTAAGAGTAGAGTGATCAGCATGGACAATCACATGAGACCCAATCAGATAAGGTCTAAACTGTTCAAAACCAAAGATCACAGTCAAAAATTCTTTCTCAGTAACAGTATAGTTCAGTTGGGCATCATTTAGAGTGTGATTAGCATAATAGATGACATGGGGCTTTTTATCAATACGCTGTCCTAGAACAATCCCAACAGCATAATCAGATGCATCACACATTAATTCAAATGGTTCTCCCCAGATGGGAGGATGAAGAATGGGAGCAGAGGTCAAGGCTTCCTTAAGCTTAGTGAAGGCTATAAGACAGTCCTCAGAGAAGTGAAATTGCACGTCCTTAGCTAACAAGTTGGTCAAAGGCTTTGCTATCTTACTAAAGTCTCTAATGAATCGACGATAGAAGCCAGCATGTCCAAGAAAAGACCCTACCTCTTTCACACAGGTGGGAGGGGGAAGATTGATAATCAAATTAGTCTTAGCCTTGTCTACTTTAATCCCATCTTTAGAAATAATGTGGCCTAAGACTATTCCCTTTTAAACTATAAAATGACACTTCTCCCAGTTCAAAGTCAAATTTTTCTCCATACACCTTTGTAACCCTTTTCTCAAATTAGACAAACATTCATCAAAGGAAGACCCAAACACAGAAAAGTCATCCATGAAAATTTCCAGGCACTGTTCAACTAAATCTGAGAAAATAGAAATCATGCAACGTTGAAAGGTAGCAGGGGCATTGCACAGTCCAAACGGCATTCGCATAAAGGCATATGTCCCAAATGGGCATGTAAAAGTAGTCTTCTCCTGATCCGCAGGAGCAATAGAGATCTGGGTATAGCCAGAATATCCATCTAAAAAGCAGTAGAAGGAATGTCCAGCCAACCTCTCAAACATTTGATCCAAGAAAGGAAGGGGAAAATTGTCTTTTCTAGTGGCAGCATTCAATTTCCTATAATCAATACACACACACCACCCAGCTTGGACACGAGTTGGGACTAACTCGTTCTTGTCATTCCTAACTACGATAACACCGGTCTTCTTAGGAACAACTTGAACAGGGCTAACCCACTCGCTATAAGAAATTGGGTAAATGATCCCATGGTCCAACCACTTCAACACTTCCCTCCTAACTATTTCCTGAAGAGTTGGGTTCAAACGTCTTTGGCGGTCTCTGTAGGGTTTAGCATTGTCCTCTAAATGAATTCTATGTTACACAATGGAAGGACTAACACCCTTAATATCCCCTAAGGTCTAACCTATGGCTTCCTTGTTCTCTCTAAGTAAGGCAATGAGTTTGTCCTCTTGGTCCCGGTTTAAGTCAGAAGCAACAATAACAGGTAAAGATTCATCAGGTCCTAGGAATGCATACTTAAGAGAGTCACGAAGAGGCTTTAATTCGAGAGCAGGAGAGGAAACAGATTCATGCATGGATTCAGAAACAGCAGTGAGCAAACAATCAGTAGTAGATCAGAAGTCATCAAACTCGAATACATCATATTCAGGCTCATCATTCATAAGAAAGGACTCATACTCAGCAGCAAATATTTCATCAAAAGCATCATCAAACACAGAACCTTCCACCCAGTTAAGAGTAGAAAACTCCACATCATTAAAACCCGAGGGCTGTCTTTGCATGTTAAAGATGTTCAATTCAATAGTCATATTACCAAAAGACAGTCTCATCATTTATATTTCTGTAATTAATGAGGGCATTGGCAGTGGCTAAGAAAGGACGCCCTAGAATCACCGGGACTTGATTAGCCAAATTTGACACCTTCTCTATCTTAATTACAACAAAGTTCACTAGGTAAATAAATTCACCCATTCTAATTAGCACATCCTCAACAATACCCCTAGGTAACCTGGTCGATCTATCAGCCAATTGAATGATCATCTTGGTAGGTTTCAGCTCACCTAACCCTAACCTCTCATACTCAGTGAAGGGTATCAAGTTGACACTAGCCCCTAAATCGAGCAGAGCTCTATAAATAAGTTGGTCCCCTATAACTATAGAAATAGTAGGGCACCCGGGGTCCTCATACTTCACTGGGATCTGGTGAGAAATGATAGAACTAGCACCAGAAGCTAAGAAAGCCTTTTTAGGGACACTAGTTGCTCTCTTGGTTATACATAGATCATTTAAAAATTGAGCATATGGAGGCACCTGCTGAATAACATCAAGTAAGGGAATGTTAATCTTGACTTGAGAGAAGGTCTCTCTCATCTTCTCAACATGATCTTGGTCTTTCTTCTTAAGCCTATGGGGAAAAGGAGGGAAAGGCATATGGACTTTCTCAGAAGGAGAAGAAGAAGAAGAAGGGCCCTTAGGAGGAGAAGGGTCAACTGAATCAAAGGAGTCTTTCTCTTTAAGCTGTTCATCCTTAGATGGTAACTTAGGAGAATGGTGAGAATTAGAATCATTGGGGACACCATTAGTAGCATCCCCTGGCTCACTGGATGAACCAGTCTCTTGAGGTGAAGAAGAAGAGGAAGACTTTTGAAAGGACTGGTGAGGATACCTGCAGGGCTCACTGGGACTTCTAACTTGGTTATCAATCTCTCGACCAGAACAGAGAGATATCATGCATTTACTTTCCTCACAGGCTCATTAGGGTTACTAGAAGAAGAAGAGGCGTGACCCTTAGGTTCACCTCAGGTTGACAAGGAAAAGTACCTGACTCCCTAGAAGATGATGCTAATTGGGAAAACTGTTTAGTCATCATTCGCATTATTTTCTCTATATTAGCACTTATCATTCTCTCCACATTACTGTTAATTCTCCTCTCCATTATATCAATGTCAGTGTAACCAGGAGGAGGTTGAGCTTGAACTACAGGGGGTGGAGGTCTAGGTGCATTGGGCATACCTGGAAAAGCCGGTCTCTGAAAAGAATTGGGAGGATGGGAAACAGGTTGGGAGTTAGGAGTTGTAACATTGGGTCCATTACTCCAAGAAAAGTTAGGATGATTCTTCCACCCTGGATTATAATAAGGGGAAAATGGGTCGTTCTTTGATCGCTGGAAGGCCATACTCACTTGCTCTTGTCCAGTTGCTAATTGATGAGCAAAATAAGGACAAGCACTTAAGGAATAATCTAAGGCCTGGCAGTGAGAACGAGACACAGTAGAAGTTTGAGACATCTGGGACATTTGGGGAGACAACCCATTTAACATATTTTTCAGAACAGCAATCTTAGACTCTAAGTGACTCACATCAGAGATAGAATGCAACCCACCCCTTGTAATCCTAGAACTTAGACTTCATCATGAGCAGTTTCCCATTGCATGGTTTTCTTAGGTAAGTCCTCTAAAAATTCCCAAGCAGCTGTGACACTCTTAGAAAGAAAGCCACCCTGATACATGGACTCTATTATGGTTCTAGTTTGTTGGTCCAATCCTTCATAAACAATCTGGCATAAATGTGCCTGGTCTAAACCATGATGGGGACACTGAGCCAGCAAATTTTTGAACCTATCAAAATATTTTCAAAATGATTCCCTATCGAGTTGCACAAATTGATTAATCTCATTCCTCAGCTTAACAGTCTTGGTATTAGGAAAATATTTTCTTAAGAGCAATCGTACAAAATCATTCCAAAAAACAACAGAATTAGCAACCAAGCCATACATCCAACGTTTAGCAGAATCTTTCAAAGCAAAAGGAATTAATTTCATACAGACAACATCAATGGGAATATTACGGAAATGCATCATAGAACATACTTCTTCGAATTCCCTCGAAAATAAATAAGCATCCTCTAAACCAGTAAATTTAGGGAGCATCTAAGTATAGTGAGGTCTCAATTTGAAAGTTACATTCGGTCCAAGGTCAGGTATAGTAAAGCAAGATGACAAAGCAGTCCTAGAAGAATAAAAGATATCACTTAAAGATTTTTCTTGTGCCATTTCTTCAACTCTAGGCTTGGGTTCAAATTCGAGTGTTAATTTAATCTCAGGGTCAGGTTCACTCTTACAAGTCGATTATTTTTAGGATTTCTTACCCAAACTAGTCATATAAATCCCACACCCTCACAAAAGATCTTTTTTTTTCTGTTTTTTATTTTTTATTTTTTTTTTGTTTCTATATATTTTTTCTTTTCTTTAAAGCCACAAAATGACAAAACAAAACAAAAAAAGTGAATCAAAACTAAAAACAATTTACAAACAGAAAATAAGCAAAACTCAAACAAACGCACAAACACAAAGAAACTAAAAATAAATAAAACTACACCTAAACAACCTAATTCTAAAAATAAAATTTAAAACAGAAAACAAGACTCCTAAAATTAAAACTAAATATACAACAAAATCCACACAATCACAAGGGACATAAATATAATTTTTCTTGAATTGTTTCTATCCCTGAATAGTGCAGAAAAATGCAAACAGATTATTAAGTCCAAAACTCATAGAAAAATCATGACAGTTCCAAAACTTCCACAAAAATTCACACAAACTCTAAAAATTATTCTGAATCTAGGGAAAATATCAAAATAGCAAATATCTCACCAGAATTTGCCCAGAAAATTCGAACAGAGTGAGAAAATCAGTGAAAAATCTGCACTTTAAATATTTCCGGCTCAGTTCTACTTTGCTTCTTTCACTGCACAAAAAACAAAATACGTTAGTACTGTTTTTTTAGCAATGAATAGCATCTAAAAATTAAAATTAAACTAATCTTGACAAAAACAAAAATCGAAATCAAAATATAAACTAAATTCAAAATTAAAACTAAACTAAACTGCTAAAACAAAAATAACGACTTAACTAAAACTAAAACGAAAACAACTTTAACGACTCTAATAATTAAACTATGACTCGATATAACCAAATTTCACAATGCCATCCTTGGCAATGGCGCCAAAAGCTTGGTGTAATTTTCCGCAAGTGTACGGTTTGCCGTTGTACGAATTACGGGTGTCGATCCTCAGGAATGGTTGCGAAATTAGGACACAAGGAACTAAACGATCTAATCCATTGTAATTTCACGATCCTCAAAGCTAACAATGTATGCAAGAGCAAAGCTTACAGTATAAGCGAGAGATGAGCTTAAATGAAATAGAAACGCAGGAAGTCCACTACTGCCACGTTGAATTACATAAGATAAAATCAAAACAAAGAGAAGCATTCTTCGAGAGAAACATGTATAAGGCAACAACAACATGAAACATCTGAGTAGTCTAGCAATTGAAATTTTCACACCTCAGCAACCGGACAGAAACAGGACATGAAATTTGTATCCAAGCAACAATCAAAAATTGAACTAGAAAGAGCAAAAGCAGATCTGGGAATTTCGCATCCCAGGCCAAACTATCTCAACCTAGCAAACAGACGTTTCAGCAACCCAAATTTCTAGCCAGGCTAAACAAGTTGCACATCACAAGCGATTTGCACAACCCAAAAATAATTGAACCCAAAAATGCACGCAACAAAGGAATCAAAACAGGGGAAAGGGAAAAACCAAAATTCAATAGAAACCAAATTGCAAGGTCCTCTATCAGGGGAAAGGGGAAAATTCAGATCCAGAGCCGAAGGAAAGCATATAAAAAATAAACCTGAATTCATAGAACCCTGCTCTGAACATTGAATTTGAAATTCTGGCTACAATTAACTAAATCAGAAACCCAAACTACTAAACCCTAGCAATTTAACCCGAAATTAAAGGGAAAGCTTGAATTGAAAAACAAGGCAAAAGGAAAAGAACCCAGAAAAACTCCTCTCTTTGCAGCGCCACAACCTCCCTTTTGTACTTGAACTCGGTCCATATTCCGCCATTGATGATGCAGGGCACCGGATGCCCAGTGATGGTGGAAGAGAAATGGAGATAAGTAACGCGCGGTTGCAATTATTAACAAGATTGAAGGAGGAAAGAGAAATCGAGCAGTTGAGGAGGAAGATGAAGAGGCAGAGTGTAAGGGAAGAGGTTTCTGCACAATGAAGAAGAAATGGGGGGCTCGGGCGTCAGCGAGGATAGAGAAGGAGAAGGAAAGAAATGTGGGGGGGAATGTGATGCTGGTCACGTGCCTCATGCATGACCGAGGTTTTGTTTTTTTCTTTTTTTTTTCCTTTTCTTTTTCTTTTGGGCTACAAAAGACCTAGGCTAAGTAATTTTGACCGGGTTTGAGTCAATTTGGCCCAATGCTTTAGTTTCCAGCATTCCTTCCTCTTTTTCGAGTATTTTTCGAATTATTCAATACCTGTAAAATAAATTAAAATCAAATAAAAACCTAAAAAGAACAATTATTTCGAGCATAAATCTGGTGGAAAGATACTATAAAAATAGCACATTTTTAGCGTCAACAATGTGTTTGCATTTGATGGGGAGAAAAAAGAGATATGAGAGTCAGATTGAAATATCAGAGGATTGTTAACATAAGTAGATGAAGAGATAGAGCCAGAAGTATGAATTGATGGAGTAGAAGATGATGAAGGAAGACATTTCCTTGAAAAAACAGAATTAAATGCAGCATATTAGGTTTCACATGTAGGCGTGATATGGATTGTTGGATTTTCCTTGTTCAAAATTGCATCAATCTCACTGCCTTTGAAAGGAAAAACATCTTTAGAAAATAATAAACTGCTACTATGAAACACAGTTTTGGTATTCAAATTATACAGCTTACGTCTTTTAAAACCAAAAGTATAGCGTAAGAGAACAAATTTTTGTACTCTAGAGTCAAATTTGTCATTGACTCCCACATTTACAGCAAAACACAGATACCCAATGACCCTCAATTCTTGATAGCTTGGTGACTTGGCAAGCAACTTCTCAGAAGGACTTTTCCATCATAAATTTCCATGGGTAGAGTGTTTATAATGTGTGTGGCTGTAAGTATGCATTCACCCTAAAACTTTTAGCAAATCCTACATGAAACCGAATGGCTCTGGCAGTATCTTGGAGGTGTTCGTTCTTCCTTTCAGCCATACCATTTTGCTGAGGTGTTTGGACAATAGATCTTTGTTGTACAATGCCTTTTTCAGTGAAAACATCTAGACATATGTCATTGATAAATTCGATACCATTATCACTTTTTGAGTTGTTTTGATTATAGTATTAAACTGAGTTTCTATCATGTTATAAAATTAAATAATGGTAGTTTTAACTTGTGCCTTGTTTTCTAACAATTTTGTTGTAGTTCTTTTAAGATCATCTACAATTGTAAGAAAATAGTGAGCTCCAAAAGTATTTGCAACCTATAAGGAGCCCATAATCCATGTGCAAAAGTTAGAATGAAGAAATGGTATAAATTATAATTTTATTGAAGGAAAATCTATGCATTTTGGACATTACTCAAAATTCACAAGAGAAAAATTGAAGGTACATGGCTTTTACAACAAGAAATATATTGCGTCTTTGAAAGAGAAGTGTGACCAAGTCTTATATGTAGAATATCAAAACTTGGCACAATATAGGTAGAAGGATTTAAAGACATTGAAGCTAGACTACATGAGAGAACACTAGACTATATGATCTCTGCAAGATCCTTAGTCTCAAAAGTGTCATTAATCGTAACATGTAGAGTAGGAAAGAAATTGTATAATCCATCAATGCTGTGTGCAATAGCTATCACCCTTCTAATTGAAAGCTCTTGTATCACACATTGATTGAGGGAAAAAAAAAAAAGGCAAGCAAGTTGAGGTCAGTCAATAGCTTGTTAATTAACAATAAGTTAAATATGAAATGTGGCACATGAAGAGCATTATGTAAAGTGATACTGGGGAGAATTTGCCTTTGGCCAACTTGTTACAAGTTTTAAAGAACCATTAGGTAGGTTATTTTGATAGGCTGGCATAAAGTTTCAAGGTTCTTTCATTGATTCAAATCAGAGGTCATATGGTCTGATTCACCTTTATCTATTATCCAAGAGCCACTATAGCTATTTGACATAGCATATCATATGTTAGAATGAGAATTAATGGAGTATTTACCTACAAAGTATGCATATGAATGCAAGTTATTAGGCTTTTTCTCCACTCATTTTGCCTTTCAAGAGCTTCATCATCTCTTGTGCTAAAGCTTATAACAAATTAGAATCAAACTATCTAGTTACAGTTTTGGAAGATTCAAACTCCTCTAGGGGAGTGTTTTGTGTTGCCTCTGAATTTTGACTGTAGACATAAGCTGTCATTCTAGCACCTTCATTCCCTTTGGTTTTGTCCTTGGAAACATCATACCAGTCAGGTTATTTAATCTCCTTGAAACATTAATCAAATGTGTGTCCTGTCCTTTGACAGTGATCACAAAACCTATTATTCTTATATCTCTTATCATTCTTTTTGAACCTTTGAGTAGTCAAACCTTGACTGTAAAGGCACTAGAATTGGCATTATTGGTCTCAAAATTCCCAGCATAATTGGCAGAATTTGTTCTATTTGCCACTGCAGCAATTTTCTTGGCGTTTGTTACTCCTATAGTAACTCATTTTTATTATTTGATTCTTTCGATCATCAGCAAGCCCTACTGACTAAAGGCAATGGATCCATAAGTAAGATCTGACCTCAAATTTCTAACTCTGATCTAACTCTAAGGTTTTCTTAATTGCTTTACAAGTATAAGGACAACAGCAATATGGAATTTCACTGAGATCAATGAGTTCATCCCACATTCTCTTCAATTTTGTTTAATAAATTGCCAAACTATCACTTCCTTGTTAAAACTCATTAGTTTCTTTCTGAACTTTGTAAAGCAATGGTCCATTGCTTTGTCCAAACTCTCTTTGAGTTTATTCTAGAGTTCCTTTGCTGAATTTGTGTAAATGAACGCACCTGATAGACTTGTAGCAATGGAGTTCAAAAGCCAGATAACAACCGTACTATCAATCTTATAGATTGATCATCAGAGGGAGAATCTAGGCCTGCTTTTCCACAGGTTCCATCAATGAAACCTAATTTCATTTTCTACAAAGAGCAATCTTCGCAGCTCTATTCCACTGCTATAAATTCAATCCGTTTAACTTCACATTAGTTAATTGCATGCTAGGATGATCAGATCCTTGAAGATAGAGAGAATCTGCATTATAATTCTCGGTATTAGATTGAGAATTTGAGTTCGATGAATCTTCCATGGCCAAAGTCAACAAAATCAAGAAAATCAAGAATCTTTGAAATTCAATATGTAAGTTGCATCATTTGGTGAATCTAACCGAACAATCAAAAAGGAAGAAAATATTAAATAGTAAGGAAAGCGAATCGGTTCATGAATCAAATCAACATGATTGAAAAAGAAGAAGAATCGAGATTAGAATTGCATAGATGACCTAGCGCTCTGATACCATGTTATTTTTTTTTACATCGATTGTGCCATAAATAAAGAGCCATGCTTATAAACTCAAATGAGGTTCCAACCTAAAAAACTGATTGATAATAAATGGAGTAACTCATAAGCTTGTATGTATATATATATATACACACACACACACACACACACCCAAGCTCTTGAATTTTATCAATGTGCGACAAACTTCACTTTCACACTCCAACACTCAACAACTAAAACTATAATTAATATTTTTATCTCGTACTACTTTTGCCAAATACTGTCATTGTCATTCAAATGATTGTGAAAATCACCTTTGATTAGCATTTCAATTTCTACTTCTTGAACATATCCCTTACAAGTGACACCACATCCAATAATACTCTTGTAATGCTTTTTCCACAAACAAACAATTTATTTGTGGTTGTTAGTTGTCTTAATTGTCCAATTTTGAGGAGTTGTCGTCAAAGACATAGGTTCAAATTACACTTGTATCGACCTTTTGCACCTCATTTGTCCCAAAAAAAATGACGTATCTTACTTCTTTTGCTATTCTCAGCCTTTAGTTTTTCATTGATTTAGTGTATCTATTTATTTTTTGATTGAGTCTATATGAATTTATTGCTATACACTTTTGATCTCTACTAGTTCATCCTGTTAATACAGTTTTTACATACAATGTTTCAATAGTAATCGATAATGCCATCTACTTCGCCAAAAATAAAAATTTACCATATTGTATGAATTTTATAGTAGCAACAACAACAAAAACAACGTAAGAATAAATGTATAATAGTAACACCATATCGTTCTCCATCATTGAAATAGATGTACACCTCCTAGGCCGATCAGGAAGTTTGAGCTGAGACTGGGCAGGTAAACTGAGGGTCATAAGCCCTGATGCTGGATAACTGATGGGGCCACTTAATTAGGTGATAAAATATTGTTCAAACTGATTCATTGCATGAATATATATATTTTAAGAAACGTATGAACTTTCAAAAAATACAGGCAATAACCATACCTGGATTTTTTTTTTAAAAAAAAAGAAATCTTTCACTCTTATAAAATGCTTGTTTATTGCTTGATGATGACAGAAATGGCCTCGTTTCTACTCTAACTGTATATATTTTATGATCAGTAAAGTTTCAAGTAATTTTTATTAATTACAAATTTAGAAAATAATTCACAGTTTCCTTTGATACTTTTCTTAATTATCAAAGCATCGCGATTATTAGTTTAAGCACACAAATCGATTATGGTTTTCTAGTTATATCACGCCGTCTTTTTATTATTGTCATCATTATTTTCACCAATGGTATTGATGTTATTATAGCCGTTATATGGCTTAATATAGTTACCTTTATTGTTACTGTTATTAATGTCATTACCATCATAATTATTATAGTTATCATCTTTATTGATATTAGTTGTTATCCTTATTACCATTATAAATTTCATATTCATTGTTATTAATTTTAGTGATTTGTCTGCAAAGGGGCTTAGGGTAGGCAAGACCCATTTGCGGCTCCAAGCTATTTGTTATGCCAAGTATATGCTCTTGAGCTCAAATCGACAAGATTCTTATTCATTAAAGCCTCAAGTAAGTCTTGCTTCATATTTATTTGTTTTGATCACATGAATATAACTCATTTGTAACCCGAGTGAACATAATTTAACTTTTAATCATTTCCTTGTGCATCATTAACATTTATATTCATCATTAACAATACCTAAAATCCATCAACATCTTTACCTTGATTAAACTGCAACATCAAGCTCACCTTTGCCTTTAGGCCACTAAGTCCATTCAATCTCCATGTTGGATAACACCTCAACTAAACTTGGTTGTCCTCTACTTGGTTGAGTCGCAAAAAGAATAATCACTCCCAACCCACTTGAGCATGAGCCAATCTTTATTTCTCTTTTGGGTTACTCGAACACTGAATCAACCACCCTTATTCTATCCCATTAACTTCATTACTTTAGTTAGACCATACGAATCAATCTCCACCATTACATTTAGTGGCAATTATTACTCAAGTTCCACCATAAAGCACCATTCCATTTATAAATAACTCCAAAATTCGTGTGAAACCAATTGGCTTTAAAAATCCCAAAACCAGTTTTCTTCCCCCTTTTATTTCATCTTCAACCTCACTTGCTATGCTCTTCCATGGAAACATTCAACACCCTAACACACCCAAACCAAACCAAACTTTATGGGTTCATATATAATTCCACAAAATTTTCATCCATAACACACGTATATCACAACCTAAAAACCAAACCAAACCCTCAATTCCTCCGTAACTACCCACAATATCGACGCCCTCAAAACCCCAAAATTATCATAACAAGTTCGAAATTCACATGATTGTTACTTAACTAGAAATAATAAACATATTCATTAACTAAATCGAAGAACTAAATGATGACAATCAATAAAAGAGACTTGGGGTTCACGTTCCAATCCTCCAATGAAATAAGTGAAAGAGGAATGGGAATGAGGTGGTGGCGGTGGGTGACGGACGCACGCTTTGGTGATCGCGTGGCGTTGGCGATTGGCCAGCCAGGCTGGACGGTGGGGCAAGGCAAGAATAGGGGGGTTCACGAGATAGCAAGGGGGAAGAGGCGGGCTGAGAAAAGTTAAATCATTGATTGTCCGCGATCTAATCCCCTCTACGCCTAGATGATTTATCCCCTTTTTTTCCTTTTTTGTAACAAAAAAATTCCCTTCTATTTGGAAAATGTACTGAATTATACGAAGTAACCTCATAAATTATTTAAGAAAAAATTATAGATTCCACTACTATTGACTAAAATATAAATTTATTTACATTTATTAATATTTCGTTTATTTAGACATGTATTGTTATATATTTTTATATTTATCAATATTTCGTTTATTTAGATATGTATGTGATCAAATTGCGTATGTACATTCCCCGAAGATTATTTGCATTTTTTATATATTTTATCTTTTTCACTTTTATAAGGAGGCTAGTTTATTTATTTTATCTATGAGTTCTTAATGATTTAGTAATGAGGAGTATGATTGCAGCTTATATCAAGGCCATTTTGTCGTTTTAAATTATAGATACCTAAGTATTTCAATTATTGAACTGAAATGCGATGCTCAACTTTGTTAAACTAAAATCAATTCACATAATTAACATGATTTATGTTTGAATTATTCCAATATTCATGATTAGAGGAACAGAGAAAGGCATCAATCTAATGACCTCTATATATTAATACAGTCAATGCTCAAAATGAGAATTGAAGTACTTGACAAAGTAGTGAGCGATCTATTTGTGCTAGACCCAATCAATAGGTTGGGACCTTGTCCAACCAGATCCTGAAAATTAAAGGCTAAGGTCGGCCTTTTTTTTGTCTTCTAACCACCCTGACCCACAATTCAAGGTAACCTTACCATGATAAGGGTCGAGCTCGGGTAGACATTTTGAACCTTTGATCGTCATTTAAAAAATAAAATAAAAACAAAACAAAAGACTTTGGGTTTGATTTGTTCCAAGCCTTTTTGGCTTTTTATTTTTTTTGTCTCCATTTACGGCCTTCTCACTTACCTCCTCTAGATGCCACTGACTCTCAATCCTCTCATATTTCCTCTCTAATGTTCATGTGGTTGCTTAATAAGCTAATTGTTATAGTTACTAAATTACACATTAGAATATTTGTAATTACGATGTTTTTGTTGGAATATTTTATTAGCTATTGACCTTTCATTTAATAGGATGTTTAGTATTAAAATTTATGATAAAAATGAAACTTAGTGAAAAATCTTATTTTCTATATATTGAAAGTTTGAGAATGGAATATGTCCTAATAAGTTGAGGCTACCTGCAGAGTCAAGGTCAAGGTCAGGTTCAGGTTAGGATCGAGAGTATATGAGGGTTGGGATAGAATTAGGGTTGAGAAAACTCTGCCTACCGACCTCATTTCTCGACCTTCAACTCTCCCCGACCTGCTCTTTTGATCCGATCTAATTTGTCCCTACAAGTTTTCTAGCATCAGTCAATGGGAATTTTGTTTTAAAAAATTTCGTTAAAAAATGTTAATTTGAAATGCACCTTTGTTCATTAGATTTTACAAAATTTAAGCATCAGATGCCTATGAATATAAATAAATTTTGGAGATATTAGACAATAATATAGCGGACTTTGGGATTATTGGACAATTATATTCTAACCTTTGCACTTGGACGTCCGTACACTACACGATAGGCCTATTTACTATTTTTATACCAAGACCGATTTTGAATGTATTTTTAATTGGTGATATAAATACATATTCTATACATGTAATTACATACACTTGAAAATTTTTAAATTTTAAACATATGCAACTGCAAATCATTGTAAAATTGTTACATTACATAAATAAAAACACATTCAAAATCTATCTTGATATATAAATAGTAAATAAGTTAATAATATAATGCATATATGTTCCAGTTCAAAGTTGGAACCTTATTACCCAACACTCCCAAAATATAATATATCATGATTCAAAACCCCTAATTTTATAGATTCAACTTTATAGTTATAGGAACAACCATGATTGATTAATTCCTCGCTGTACAACAGGAGCAAGGCAGTCACGTATCATGAGATTTTTTTTTTTTTTGGGCGTTCAGACAATACACATTTGTTAAGAGCATTTTCAGCTCTGGGCTATCACGTCAGCAAAAGTTCCATAATTTTAGAACTTATATTTTATTACTTCTCCAACCTATAAAACTCTAATTTTAATAATCTAATAAAAATATTGATTATGAACCCATTGCATAACAGACAATCTATTTTTTAAATCATTTAAAAATTATTTATCCACTCAAAGAAAAGAAAACACAAAAAAATATTTAAAAACTAAAAGGATGGCCCGCGAAGGAAAACGGCTGTGCATGTCCCCCGCATGACATGCTTTGACTTGGCCTCTCATCTCCTACCAAGTGAAACTGTGGGGCCCGTGCTCCAACTCCACTACCACGCTGCGAATGCCCTAACAACGCGCATTGAATTCACTACTCGCATTGAATTCCATCGAGTAGTGAATACAATTCTTAATGGGTCCTTTACTATAAAAAAACGATTCGTATTT
The DNA here is from genome assembly GCA_029747015.1 of Carnegiea gigantea. NCBI lineage: Eukaryota > Viridiplantae > Streptophyta > Magnoliopsida > Caryophyllales > Cactaceae > Carnegiea > Carnegiea gigantea. The sequence goes on along the minus strand of JAKOGI010000894.1, from coordinate 288,185 downwards.
ACAAGAGAGAGGGAACGAAGCATCTCTTCAGTTCACCATAGCCAATAGCGATTCTTGTTTTAACAGAAATACAACTTAAATTCATCAAAACAAACAGCGGCTGACAATGCTACTGCTTCACCATTACTTCGTACTTAAGAATAACGCGGCGTACACAATAGGACGGCCCAACAGGAAGCCCAATAGCATAACGAACCCCACAAAAAGCCTGTGAAATCCTAAATAAAACGCCACGGCTTAACCTAATCAACGACGGTTGGCCGCGGTGGCGATGGGGGAGACGGACCTATCATCGGAGGGCGGAGAATCGGCGGTGCTTGCTGCGGCATCGACAACGTCGTCGGGATCGCGGGTTGGGTCAGACTTGTCCATGGCGGCTCGAGCCTTATCGAGCCAGGGCTTGAAGGCGAGTTCGATGGCTAGCCACCCCAACGCAAGGGCGGCCGCCACTATTGCTCCCTGTTTCACTGATCCACTCGGCGTCGGTCTCTTCATTTTTCCCAGGGAGAAACAAAGAAAGAGATTTTTGGGTTCTCTGCAGTGAGCTTCTTGAATGGTCTGATGTATTCTATGCCCTATTGCGCTTTTTTATAATTTAAGGGAGATGGGCTATGCAGTTGGACTCTGATTGACTGTCATTAGAAATGCGCATCTTGGGTGTTTTATTGGGCTTGGGGACCTGCGAAATGTGCTTTGGTCCATGATAGCTGAATTGCCTCGTTTTTGCTAACATGATCCAAGCTCAGTCTGTGTTTCCTTTTTTTTTTCTTTTTTAATTCTTTAATCACTCATTACGGATTAGACTTGATAAATGGTTCATTTGGTTTGGTTATGAGTCGGATTAAGTTTAGGCTAGTTCATGTTTCGAGTCAAGCGATATTTCGGGTGAACTTTAGTTTGGCTCAGCCGATTTTTGGTCCAATAAATTTGTCATGTAAAAATAAGCAACTTTATCTAAAATTTCGAGTGGGATATGATTCGATTCGGATCAATTATGATTTCGAGTCTACTTTTGGATATTGAGTAGGATATGGGTTCAAATCATTCAGTTCGGGTTTCGAATTACAGGTTAATTTTACCAAGTCCATTACGGATATAAAACTAAACACAAACAATGTTTTTTTTCCCCCTCTCCCAAGTGGATAGAGAGGGTAGGTCAGTACAAAACATCTATTTACATTCTTCAAACAACCTGGAAAGTGAAAGTGTATGGAAGTCACGTCAATTGGTTTTTAGAAGTTTTGGAAGTTATTGACACTTCCTAAGGCATGCCCGTTGAATAAAGTTACGACGTTGAATGTTTCTACATGTCAATTTGTCCCAAGAATAAGGGTCATGTATATGACAAGTTTTACTGCAAGTCTGATTTCCCCTCATTGTGGTGGACAATTCACAGGCATTTAATCAGTACTCATTTTCAACCTATATGTGTTTAACTAATACTTTTTTTAATGTGGTGACTCAATGAATAATCCTTATGTAATGTTTGGTTGGATATAATTTAATGATAATGCAATGTAATTAACTTTGTAATGCAATTATGATTACTTAGTTTGTGGTAATCATAATTATAAGAGAATTCTTTTATTGCAAATACTCTTGTGCAACTAAATAAGACAATGAAAACACAATTAAAAACTTGTTTATATTATAAGGTTGATTGCATCTAACCAAACATTACATTAGGTGCAAAAACATTGCTCATCACTGAAAAGTCTTACATTATTATAATTCCAAATTTAGTGTCCTTAAGATTTTTTGTATTATCTTTCAATTTGATCGCTTGCTTTAACTATTGGTATCTTCATGTCACAAGAAAGGGAAACCATTCTTTCTCTAAACGAATGCGCTATTGAACTTATAGTTTAAGTTTTCATATTCATGATAATTATCTCATTCTTCAATTATTGTTATTTTTATTTTCACCAGAGCTTTGCTATTACAAAAAAAAAAAGTACACATAATAAGGCAGTTCAGCATGCATAAGAGACATCAGCTCAATATAAAGTTCACAGCTATGTGAAGAATTAGCTAGTTCAAAAACCAATTGGTTGGTTCTTTTCTTTCAAATATTTTACAAAAAGAATAAGCACTTAGTGAGGGAAAGGACAAATGTTTCATAATGAATATTGAAGAATATGAAGCACTTCGCGCTGAGCTTAAAAACCAAAATTGCACATAATGGATAATTGGCCCCAATTTTAGGCATAATTATTGTGTTGTATAGTACCATCGCATTTCAAATAGGACCTGATTGAGTCATTGACTGATAGTCAACTACGCGACCTATACGAGACGAAAATGCACTTGACTCGAGACTCACCACAATAATTTGATTGGTTGTGGTGATATAAATTCGAATTAACTTGATGCAAAATTTCTCTGATGAATAGTGATCAAATTTTCAAGGAAATCTTGTTAAAATAGTTGATTGAAACCGAACTTTCATTCACTTGAACTTTACTAAATATGATCAGTTCAATTTTATACCACCGTTTTGTAATTTTGCCTATGCAGATACATATATTTTTTCATGGTTTAATTAGATATGAACCATGTTATCGTTCCGGATCTATAAATCAAAAATATGATATTTTGTCTTTTTTTTTTTGAATTTTTGGAATAATCATACTAAATACACCAATGTAACTAAATTGACTTGACATTAACATGACGGTGTGCAACGAAAAGGAAAGTATCATCACGAAGATAGGGATGTATCAATCCACATGAACATATAAGAGTAAAACGACTAAGACCCTATTCTCTTCAACTTATATATATTTTTTTCCCAAATCAGTTTAGTTCAATTTAGTTTAGCCAAAAAAAAAATTCAGTTTAACAAAAATAAGTTCAGTTCAAAAGAAATAATATAGTGCAGATAACTTTAACAAAATTTGCGTACTCTTTTCAACATAAGTTTTCTGAAGTTCAATTTGGATAAGCTCAGCAAAATTTACATGTTGAACTTTTTTGCTGAAATGAACTAAAATAACCTTATTTTTATTGAACTGAACTGAATGAATATATTGTTGCTAAACTGAGTTGAATTGAACATATTCTGAAAAAAAAAAAGTTGAAGAGAATATGTCTAAATTGCCATTAAATTATGAAGCCATATATGTTTATATTTAAGATGTATTTGTAATTTTTATTCCCAATTCTATTTGTCAGATACCAAATGAGGGACTGAGAATTCCCAAAAAAAGAATTCCTATTCCCATTTATACATTCCCATTGTCAATTCCCGTATTCCAAACACAACATAAATACCTCACAACTTTTGGCTTTCATCAATACTTAATCTCTTACACACATACACACATGCGCACGCACACACACACACACACACACACACGCGCGCGTATGGGGTGTCTCACACACACACACACACACACACACACACACACACATACGTATGGCGTGTCTTTTTGAGGATTGGTATGATGCGGCATCTATTAGGCACATAAGTTGCAGTATTAACATCTTGGATCCGTAATGACTTTGGAAGATTGTTTTTATAGATAAATGTTCTAGCCATGTTTTCCAAAGTCCTGATCTTCGTTTAAACCACTCCATTTTGTTGTGGTGTCTTTCGTGCTTAAAAGCTGTGGGAAGTACCATTCTTGTCACAATAGCCAATGAACTTATCTTGGTTAAATTCTCTTCCATTGTCAGTTCGGATAACAACCACTAGCAAGTTATTTGATATTTGTAATTTTCAACCTTGCCAATGCCAATGTTGTTACCTCAACTATTATTTTTAAAGGTCACTTTACCTGATTTTTGTTTCCGGATCTCAGTGAAAATTGAGGCATCTTCAGCCATATGTCTTGAACACGCACTGTCTAAGTACTAGAGATTGCTTTTAGCTTTAAGGCATACCCGTAAGAATAAAAAACAAACATTTTTGCATTCTTTGGTGGTAGGGTTTGAACGCAGGTGACTAATGTCCAGATTTGAGGACATCATCTTTTTAGGCACCTATACTCGCATGATTCGCGGATAAGAGGTGTCTTTAGCACTGAATTTGCAGTAGTAATTGTGACCTCTTCTATGGCCATAATGAATTGGATGCCCATGACCAAAGCAACTATGGTTCCTTTGATAAACTATATGACTTTGGTAGTTATGACAAAGGTTAATGTTTTTGGAACCAGAATTGCTTTGGGTTTCTTTATGGAATGTCTCTTTAACGAAGAAGTGCTCGTGTGACTTTTTCTTATTATTTGGGTTAAATCCAAGACCTTCGTTATTAAAGGATATACATTGGTATCCAAGTAATTTGTCTAAATTCTCCTGACCTGTAGCAAGTTTCACGAGAGATATGTGAGAACCGTCACACTTGTTTTTCAAAACATTTTTCTTATTCTCAAGGTCATTGATTTTAGAGTATAGATTTTCACAAGATCTCCATAAATTCTAATTTTTTTTTTACAATTTTATTTCATTTCTAAGGGCCTTGATTTCATATGTACGTTCTTGTTTATATCTGGCACACTTACATAGGCCTTGTGCTAGGTAGTCTTTCATAAAGGTAAGAAGGTATTCCAGAGTTACCTTTTTGGATTCTTCATTTTCTTCAATGCTTTCTCTAGCCATGAGACAACAGTTCGCTATTTCTTTACCTTCACTTTTACTCTCAAAGCTATCACTGTTACTCCATGTTTCACCCATAGCTCTCTTGTCTCCTTTCTTGGCTTTGAATCTCATTTTCTCATTTTTCTTCTTGATGTTTGGGAAATCTTTCATTGTGTACCTAGAAGTCTACAACCATAACAAGTATTCTGGTTAGTATCAACCTTTAATGCAAATTTACCTTTGGAGTTTCATTCATTCCTTTTAGAGTTTGACACTTTCTAAATTCCTTTGAATTCTGGATGTCTTTGAAACATCTTTTTGGAACCTTTGCCTATCATAACCAATAATTCATCTTCATCATCTTCAAACTCCTTAGGTTGTGTTTCAATGTCGGCATTTGTTGTTTTCAGTGCAATTCCCTGTTGTGGTCCTTATTCCACACTTTCTTTCTGCAAGTGAATTTTATGAGTTAGAAGTTTTCCAACAAGATCATATAATTTGAGGGTTTTTAGATCTTGGGCTTTTTCAACGGCCATGACTTTGGGTCCTCATTTGCTTCTTAGAAGATACTGCAACACTTTTCTCACCATCTCCTCATTTGTGTATGTCTTCCCCAAGGACTTGGGATTATCGATTATCTTAGTAAAGCATATACACATGTCCTTGATGGATTCTTTAGGAAACATCTTGAAAAGCTAATATTAATGGACATAAAGACTGATTTTAGATTCACAAACTTGGCTTGTTCTTTTGTAGGTAGTCACCAAGGTGTCCTAGACATTTTTAGCTATATCACAAGCAAACACATGGTTAAATTCATTGGAATCCAAACCACAAAATAAAGTGTTCAAAGCTCTGTAATTTTTGGCAACATTCTCAATTTCTTCAGGAGTAAATTCTGATCTTGACTTTGGAATGTCCGTATCATCTTTTTTCACAGTAGGGGTGAAGTCTCCTTTGGACATGAGCTCCCAAAGCTCATAATCATAGTCCTTGATGGAAATCTACATCAGTTTTTTCCAATTTGCAAAATTACAACCATGAGACAAAGTAGGTCTAGTAAAAGAGCGTCTTTGATCAATTTCAGCATTTCTAAAGGAAGCCATGATCTTTTCCATAGGATGGTTAAGTCAATGTGAGTGGAAATGCTTTGATAATAATTGAAGGTCCTAAAAACCAATGTTATATTACCCTAGAGAGGGGTGATTAGGGTGATAACTTGAAAAATTAAAGCTTAAATAAATTATAATGCACTATGAGTCTGAGCTATCAACGTCATAACAACAACTTTGAAAGTTCGTCACCAATGTTAGTGTCAAGACTTTGAACAAAAATAAAATACAGAGTTAAAATAGGGACAAAGCACACGATATGTTTATGATCCACCCTTCCAAACAGGCTGGTCATTGCCTAAGGCTCTTCTTCCATTAAAATTTAATCACCTCCACTTTTTGTTTAGTTAAGAAGTACATACCAAGCAGTTTGACATTACACACTTTTTTGAGTTCAATCTCTGCTAAGCAATCCTAGCTAATGCACTCAGTAAGTATTGACTTCTTAATACCTAATTGCCTAAGTAAGTGTCCCAACTTCTTACAAATCTCCCTTACAAAAGTTCAATTCTTAGTAAGGTGTACAAAATGTAGTAATAGAGAATGATCGCACTTGTATGCTTTGCACTATGTATCGAAGTCTTATTTCATGTCGGTTGCTTCAACTCCACCTTTTGTAAAGTTCGAACCTTTTTTAACATTAGAGCAATTTCTTGCCAAATCTTTAATGTACTCTGCCCAGAATCCAATGTCTTTAATTCAAAGCATGGTCCTTCCAAAAATGGTTCTTGATTGATGAAATTAATTAATCTGATTGAGACTAGATAGAGTTGGATTTGATCATTAAAGATCTCATCGAAATTAAACAAAATAATTTACAAATAAATTCAAGATTGATTTAACAGACCTTTCCTTAATAGGAATAACATAATCTTTAAAGAATATTAGTTTAAGGCAATAAATATATTACATCAGAAATATGATCCACTCAATCTCTAATAAAAGATTCTTTCCAAAGATATTAAATATCACATAGAGCAATATATTTTACTAAGATTTAAAGGATAAAACAAGAGAGTAATAATGTAAGATAACATTTAACTTTATGCCCCAGAAAAAAAAAAATCCTCTAAGAACACTGAAGTAAGACAATTTGACTTTGACATTAGATTCTTGCAAAAAACAAGTTAGATTAGAACAATATAAGCCAAGACACTCAAATTAAGCTTTTGTCTTTCACACAAAACTTCCAGTGCCTTTGTGTGTGACTTTGAACCTGTCAATGGCATTGCGAAAGTCTTCAATCCCTCACTTTTTAATGAAAGACAAAACTTAAATTTGCGAGTCATTATAATAAACAAGCATAAAAATAAAGCAAAGCATTATAGTAATAATAAGGCAAAGGCCACTTCTAGTCACCTAGCTATGAGCACTAGAACTTTCAAAGCCTTTCAGATAGGCTTTGATCATTGATAAGTGCTTAACGTATACATCATTTTAGGGCTATTTTGTCATATTTTTAGGAGAATTATGCGCTTAATGTTATTAATTATACTTCCATTCTCGATTTATGCTTGGGTATAGTTGTTTGATGTATTTTGCAGGATTTTAGGTGTTTTTACCTAGCTTTTGACCCTTAATAGAAGTATTTTGACCTCCCCCATGGGCACCTATGAGCTGCTATGCCCGTCGAGCAAGAAAAGAGCAGAAAACTAGTTCTAGCCCAGACCACGGTCAGACAGTGGTGCCTACCATGAACCATGGTGAGAATTGAAACTGCCTCTTCATTTTCCCTCGGCAGTGTAGCTGAAATGATCCGAGTTTTCCTATAAAAGTCCTCGTTCAGGCAGCGGCAGAGGAGGGCAAGGAGATGCATAGTAAGCAAGAATAGCATTCGTTTATCTTTCTCAAATTTTTGTTTTTAGATTCTTAGTTTGGTATTTGTATTTGTGAGAAATCTTGAGTGTGAGTGTAACGGCCCCAAATTAAACATGTTTCACTGCTTGTATTTTCCTTAATAAATCCCTTAATTATAATCTAGACAACCCAATGATAGGGGCTTTACCGCCGTTCAAAAGGACAAGACTTGAAACATGAGTGCTATAAATAACACAGTTAAGCATAGCTTCAATCATACGCATACACACCTGATCAATCCATATATAATCAACAGTTAACCAATATAAGGTTTTTACACCATAGTAAAAACAATTCACCATGTAATCTGCATCTCCATCCACTAAAGATTTCAATATACAACTCTAAAAATATGCATACACTGTGCCAGTGTTGATCCATCCAGACTCCCTTACTCAACTTATTCTCTTCCGCTGGTTTACTATCATGAAGACGATTCTCTGAGCATTTGCCTAAAACAAAACATGAAAAATATTTCAAACTGTGAGTCGAAACTCAGTACATGCATTCCTGAATTGTTAAATGATCATTGAAACATTGATTGGGCCCATTTTGCAATTCATTTTAAGTTAAAACAGTAAATGAGATGAATGTAAAACTGTATTGCTAGTTATTATTTGATAGTGAACCCCTTGATATTGTTGCGATCTATGGATAGATGTACACCTGCCAAGCCGATCAGGGACCTAGTCTGAAGCCCGCGGGTAACTGAAGGGCGAATGCCCTATAGATGATAACTGACGGGGTCACTAATTAACTGATAAATTACTGTGTAAATTGATTCACTGTTGTACTTACCAAAACATGATAACGTTGATAAATACGCTCAGATTTCTAAAGGTACAGGCAATGGATGTACCTGAAGTCTTTAAAATGATATTTCACTTGATAATACTTATGCACAATGGAAACGATAGACTAGGCCCCGATTCTGCTAAAGAAATATAATTATAGGTAAATGTAATTAGTAAACAATATTCACTGACATAAGTTGTAACTTTAATGGAAATTGATTTATTAAAAAAAGACATCTACAATTCCAATAATGCAATATAAGACAAGGTAAACCAAAATAAACTAAATCAGTTAGGGTTATTGAACTTGAAATACAATAAATTGAAGCAAAATAGACCAAATAGAAATGATTGAGGTGTTAATGAAAAGATTTCAATTGAAATGAACGAAATATGAGTTTCTGATGTTTCTGAAATGGATAATAGAAAGTATAATACTTCTGAAATAGATAATAGAAGGTTTAATACTTCTGAAATGGATAACAAATGGTTTAATGCCATAAGGAGTGCTGTGAGGTTCATAAAAGCTCATGTAACACCCTAACTTGGTCCAAAGGACACTGATTTTGAGTTATTACTCTGCTCACGTTCCAAAGTTCATTTTCATGCTCATTTAACTCGGTTTCAAACCCAAGTAAATTTCTATACATAATCAAACTTGTTGAACTCACTAACTTTGTAATTATATGGAAACTTCTGAAAATATTTTCAAATGTCACGATTTCTGTATTCACTCATGTTACTGTTTGATGGTATGCATTAGAAAATCCATATTTTTCACTCCCGACCTCCAAATAAGATGTAAAACCCAATATGAAAAGCTCATAATGTCCACTAAAACTTTTATTTAGGACACAAAGCATGATTCACATCGTAAGGCGACCATAACTTTTTCCACAAAACTCGGATTAAGGCGATTCAAAATGCATGTGAAAGCTAACTCATTGATATATCCACACACCAAAAATCACAAATTTTCAATGAGCCAATCAATACCAGTTTTTTCGTAAAATCCACTGTTCAAAACTGCTCCCAGTTTCGATGTATTCTGCGCAGTCTTTAGTAAAGTGGTCATAACTTTGTCTACACAACTCAAAATTGAGTAATTCCAAAGCCCATTGAAAGTTAACTCATTGAGCTATGAACCCACCAAAAATCATAATTTTTCCATGTCTGACGAAATACCAGTTTATGCATAAATTCATCCCTATTTTGGGGTCTGTTTACAGCATAACAGCCCATATTGCAATCTTTTCTTGACATAAACCCCCACCAAAATCACTCTTTAGCTCATCCAAATCTAGACCAACATTACCATAATCATTTATGATGATAAAGATTACCAAATCAAATACAAAATGATCCAAATCCATCACCCCAACCTAAACTTTCATGATCATGAACAACTTCAAACATCACTTACTTTCAAGCATAATCCGACCATTAAAACATCAAAATAACACTTGTTTATATCAAGACAACATGACCCGTAATCAAATCTAACATAAAAATCAAAAATGAAATTTGATTAGGCTAGACTTTTACCTTGCTTAGTGATCAAAAGGGAGAGATGGAGGTGTTGCTTGATGTGGGAGGTGTTTGGGTCGTGGATGGTGGTTGATGGGGTGGTGGCCAGCTGGCTGGTGGTGGCTGAGAGTGGCGGCTGTGGTGGCTGGCAGCACGGGCGGGCCATAGGGCAGTGGAGAAATGGAGAGAAAGAGAGAGGAAAGTGGGAGGAAATTGCCTTGGTGTTTTTGTGCTTGAGTTGTTTACTTGGTTGCAATTGAAGGGAGTACACATGGCTGAGAATTTATCCCCCAAAAAAATATCTTTTGCTAATTTAAATTAGGGGTAATGATGATAATTAGCTAAACAAATAGATTAGGAACTTGTTGGGCCGAAATCGGCCTTAAATGAGCTCGGGTTCGGAAAAAAATCAAACCGGGTGTGATTAATTTAACTTTTTTTTCTCGAAGCTCGAAATTAAAGATGATGTCATGAAAAATAATTTAATTTTTTAAATCATAAATATCGAGGCTTACTATCAATTTTTCTGAAATTGTCCGGTAAATAAAACTCGAATTGCAAAATGCAGCCCAAAATGAATTCCCCCAACCGGGATAATTAAATGAGATAAATAAATGTGAAAAATGAATTACATGACTTAATTAAATAAATCAACATAATTTAGGGTCGGGTTATTACAGCTTTTCCTTCTTAAAGAGTTTTGTCCTCGAAACTTATGAACTTTGACTGTCATGCGAGGTGATTTCAAATAAATATGAGTACTTGGCTTTCACTTCTTACTCAGTTTCCCAAGTAGCTTCTGGGGAGGTATGATTTGCCCAAGGCAATTTGATTTAAGGTATCTGCTTGATACTTAATTGCTTAATCCTGTGATCCAATATCTAAATTGGATGCTCTTGAAACATAAGACCCTCAATGACTGCAATGGATTTGATTATGACAGCATGATCAGGATCTGAAATGTACTACCTGAGTTGTAAGGTAAGGAACACGGAACATGTTATGCATATGTTTGAGTTATATAGGCAGATCTGGTAGACAAGTTATGGAATTCGACATTTCAATGAATTGATATGGTCTAAAAGATCTTGGCCTCAATTTAGGTCGCAGTGCAACATCCTTGCACCCTTAGTTGGTGAGACTTTTTGAAAAACTTTATTATATATCGGAAATTCCAAGAATCTCCTTCTTTTATCAACATAGCTTTTCTGTCAGTTCCAATGGTATGCCTTCAAGAGTCTTCTGAGATATGCCGCCTTATTGAATGCTGAAGAAGATCTTCATGACTTAAAAGATGATTTTGTTGTCAATGTCGGTCGTCATTTTATCATGATGTTTCATATAGGATTCTCTACTAATACGATCATAACGTTGACCATTGGGTGTTCCATACTTTCTTTAAATGCAAATGTTGGTCGTAAGTCATGAGGTACTACAGGCTCCAACTCAGAAGAGTTGGATCCATTGATATTTTTAGATGCTTGCCTATCCATTTCAGGATGATAAGAACTGCTAAAGTTCAATCTAGTTCCAAAGGCTCTTTGAAGTGTTTACCAAAATAGGCTTGAAACCTCTGATCTCTATCAGACACTATGTCTGAGGGAATCCCATGACAAAGTCCATTGAAATTGAATCCCTTTCTCAAGGTTTTGCTTTATTCCTTGGAGCTCAGGATCATCATCCTGATTCACTCTAATTTCCTCCATTAGGGAGGAATGTGACGTAAGTGCTAGCAATTGAACATTCGCCTTCTTGTGCGACACTAATTGAATGTCCAATTCCTCAGGCTCTCTCAAGAGATTCAGTTGAGTATTCATTACAGTGTTCAAGGTATGTTGTGCCTTCCTATTCAGGGCATCTGCCAACATTTCCCTTTCTTGGTTGACATTGGATCTGCCACAACTGATGTTTCATGTAGATTGAGCTTCTTCTTACTGAAGATATACTTTCGACTCTGATGGTCAATATAGATTGCACAAGGTACACCTTACAAATAATATTTTCAAATTCTCAGTGCACCTGGATTATGGGTAAGGTACTACCCATAAGACTTAAACTGTTGGGAGGGATGAGGTACCACTATATCGTCTTTCTAACTTTGTAGCTTACTTCAACAAATTGGTCAGGGACGATAATATTTGACAAATCCTTTCTGAACTCGATAATTCCCTGCTAAACTCAAACAGTTTCTAGTCTCAGTGCATTGATGGATCTTCAGCACTTTGTAATTGCTTTCACCTTTTGCAAATTAACCTTAATCTCATCCTTTGGAACCATATGTTCCAAAAATACCATTGCTTCTAACCAGTACTCATGCTTCTTATATTTGCCATGTAATTGATGTTCCCTCCAGGTCTGCAATGCTATCCATAAATGAACAGGATACTCATCTCTGTCCTTGAAGTATTTCAAGATATCTTTTATAAACACCACCATAACTTGTTTAGATATGATCTAAAACTCTATTCATAAGATCCATAAAGGCCATTGGTTAAGCCAAAAGGCATCATAGTGAATTCATAGTGACCCAAACATGGTCCTTAGTGTGATTTTGGGAATGTCTTCAAGTATAATCCTAAGTTTTTCCCTCCTTGCCATCTGGATGCATTACCACTTGGGATGAGTTGACAAGAGCCTTCCTCGCCAAGTTTTTCCCTCTGAGTAAAATAGCAAGCTTGAGAAATCAGATCATCAACTTCATGCAGAAAATAAGGAGACGCTCTACGAAGCCTGGGAGCGATTTAAAAATTTACTACGCTTATGCCCCCATCATGGTCTTCAGTGTTGGATGATTATCCAAGCCTTTTAGAATGGTGTGACCTAATCTGTGAGGTCCACTATCGATACAGTGGCAGGAGGCACTTTGATGAACAAAACCGAGGATGAAGTCTATAATCTAATTGAGGAGATGACACTTAATAATTTTCCTTGGTCCACCGAACGAGGCCAACCCAAGCGAGTTGGAGGTAAACTTGAAGTTGATGCACTTACTTTACTTTCTGCTAAAGTAGATGCTATGATGCAAAGACTGGATCGAATGAATGTTAATGCTGTGAATTCTAGAGCCGCTTCTCCTTGTGAAATTTGTGGCTTTGTTGAGCATGTAACTTTAAATTGTCAAGTTGGGAGCCTTTTTTTCCAAGACCCTAATGAAGTTAATTATGCTCAAAACTTCAACTCAAGACCAGCTAATGACCCTTACTCTAGTACATATAATCTGGGTTGGAAGAATCATCCGAATTTCTCTTATAGGTCTAATCCAAATCCATCGAATATGCCCCATATGAATGCTAGACCACCCCCTGATTTTCAAAGACGCCCGTTCCCTTCTCAAATGCCCCAAAAGTCCAATTTAGAATTGATGATGGAAAGTGTGCTTATGGCACAATAAAAATTGGATGAATATATTAAGCAATTAGTCTCAAAGGTTGATATTCTTACAACTCATAATAGGATGTTGGAACCCCAAATTGCCCAAAAAGCTAGTTTTTAATCTACACCCCCAAACAGACTTCCTAGGAAGCCCGAACCTAACCCTCGTGAGCATTGTAGCTGTGTCACCTTGAAGGAAGAAACAGAGAACTTAACTGACCCTGAGGATGTACCAATGGAAGAGGGTAGAGAAATAATCATGGTTGGAAGTAAGGAAAAGAACAATAGTGGCAAGGCTGCCACATTTGAAGAGAATAAAACTGTAGAGTTTCCTATAGTTTTTCCACCTAAGCTGCCTGACCCAGGTAGTTTTTCTATCCCCTGCATTGTGGGAAAAGTGGTAGTTGAGAAAGCTCTATGTGATCTAGGTGCAAGCGTCAATATCATGCCATATTCTTTATTTCATAAGCTTCACCTACGACCATTACTAGCCGCACCCTTTTCATTGTAGTTAGCTGATGGTTCTGAGATGCAATCTATATGCAGATTGGACGATATACCAGTTAATATAAGACATATTTGGGCATTGGAGGACTTTATTGTAGTTAATATGCCTGAGGCCGATGATGCTCAAATTATCCCAGGTCGTCCCATTTTGGCTATAGCTGGTTACCATATTCATGTAAGAAAGGGACAGATTACATTTAAGGCAGAAGGGCGCTATGCTGTGTTTTGTTATGCAAAGGAAGAAGTGGTTTCTCCTAATTCTTCTTTATTGATTACCTTAACCCTTTCCCTTGAGATTGATATGGAGGATGTCTTGAATTGTGAAGATCGTCCTGATTCTGACTGGATTTCTTATGAGGACCCGGATCAAAGGTATGTTAAGGTGGAGTTTGCTACTCCGATTCCACCTAACCCACCCAAGGTTGAGGTCCCTGTGCCTAACGAGTCTTCTATGAGCGACTATCGTAGGTTCGCCCAAGCTGTTCTCTCTATGCCCCCTATGGACGAATTTGATGTAGATTTTGATTTAGGGGTTGAACAGTTTGATAGTGACCTGCCTGATAGGGTACTAGTGCGCTTTGTTTCGTACGCCGATGGTGCATTATGGAGTCAGGTCATGAAAGCGAAGGATCTTCAGTCAGAACTTTTAAGACGGTACCTTCGACTGAGGAAATTTGACTTTGTGGCCTGGGATAAAGTTAATATCCACACACTATTTGATTCGGACCAAGCGTAGAAGAAGGTTCAAGCTCTTGACCTTAAAAGAGCGCTTCTTGGGAGGCAACCCAAGCTCTTTTTCCCTTTTCTTTCCTTAGCTTTCCTTTTTGCTGTTTTTTTAGTATGTGAAAAAAAATGAAAAAAAAAAGAAGAAAGAAGAAAAGAAAGGAAAAAGAAAGAGCTCTGAATGAAATGGTAGCCACCATGGCCAGATCCCTAGAACCACGGTCGTGAAGTGCCACCCAGAAAATTGAAAAAAAAGGGACCAACAGACACCACGGTCAGACCTTGGTGAACCCCATGGTCTGTGCCGTACTGCTACGGCCTGCGGTTTAGGTTTTTGTCCATGTTGCCCACTCATCTTCCTTACATTTCATCTTCAACCTCATAACACACTCTCTGTACCCCCATTTTCTCTCTCTAACCCCTTCATAACTAATACCTTCAATCTTCCCTCATTTCTTCTCCATTTTCACCCATTTTCACCCAAAATCATTCCCTTTCACCCAATCTTTTCTCTTTCCCCATAAATTTCATCTTTTTCTTCAAATTCATCTCACTTCACTCATCCACCATATTCATCTTCTTCTCTCTCTTATTCTTCTTCTTTTTACTCAATTTCTTCATTTTCTTCTTCAAATTTTCTTATTTACTTTTTACTTTTGATTTTTGTTTTGGATTTTTACTACAATGGCACCAAGTAAGACACAAAGGAGCACCAGGAAAGTTAGATCTTTAAGTCAAGCACTACCTCAACCTCAAAGGACATCCCGAACCGCGCAGGCTAGAGGTAACATTCCTTACCCTTGGTTTGACACATCCTGATCATGTTGCTAGATACAATTGATTAAATGAATGTATGGTTGTAACAACTAGATATTATGATGAGGAACTATTAGCTCGGTTAGGAATGTTGGATGATATTAGATGGTTGTTTGCAAGAGGTGGTATTGGACACTTTTTAGAAATCAAAGAGCATACGTATCGAGACTTGACCATGGAGTTTTCAAATACACTCCATGTCGAGGTCACTAGAGGACCTCAATGTCAAGCTTGATGTATATCGTTTTATTTGCAAGGCCAATTTTACGAGATGAATTTAGGTACCTTCAATAGTATCTTTGGTTTTCCACCTCGTATGAATTTACCAAACCGCCAAGTCCCCCGCGAATTCAACCCAAATGTATTTTGGGGTGAACTTTCAGGAAGTGTGAGGTACAACACTAGTTTATCAAAGTGCACACATATTAGGAACCCCTGCATTAGAGTAGCTCAGCGTATCTTGGCTTGTCGTTTATTTGCTCAAGATGATAGTCTGAATGTCCTGAGATTATCTAAGTTGTACTTTTTATCATGTATGCTTGAGGGTGTCCAGCTTGACCTAGGTTCCTTTTTAGCCAGGCAATTGCATAGTGCTGCTATTAGCACTAAAGGTAGGATAGTAATAGGTGGGATTGTGACTACAATTGCTAGATTTTTCAGTGTTGAGCCCAACCCTGAGGATAGAGTTTCCAGGTCCGAGCGGCTTGATCAAGCTACTTTCGAAATTATGAACTTTTGTAAAGTTGAGGCTCACCATTTATGTTGGATTTACCCTGGGGACTGCCTTTTGCCGCTTCCTAATGTCAATCGAGCCACCTTACTTCATCGGACTAGCCTTTATTAGGTTCCCAGTGATGAGGAAGTTGTTCGCCCCGCACTTCATTGTCCAACCCCTCATTCTAGTCAAGTAGGACCTAGTTCATCCTATCAACCACTCCCTTCTAACTATAGTGACCTACAAGGCACCCTTAGATCCATTTAAGAGGAGTAAGTTTCTCTTCGAGCATTTATTGCTTCTGAGAACAAGGATTATATGGCATGTCTAGAGACCTGGCGGAATTGGCATATCTCATGTGGCTAACTACCCCATCCTCCACCACCACCTCCTTTCCGAATGCTTTGTGCTACTCCCCTTCCCTTTTCCTATTGTATGCCCACATTGAGGGGAATGTGTGATTCAATCATGGGGGAGTTAGTTGTTATGTAGGTTATGTTTGACGTCTGATGCCTGTTTTGGTTTGGTGTGATTGTGCTTTTTATTTTTGTCGCCAGTAATAATATTATTGTTATTAGTTTTGAAAATCATTCAATGATTTTTAATAAGCGCTATTAACGGTTATTAGCGAGTACTAATTCAAGTAGGAGCACGAATACGATTAGATTGTCAACTTTAGAAGTAGTTATTAAATCGAACCTAGATAGATTTGGGAACGAATAATTGATGAAGGATTATATTATTATCGATTTGGGTTTAGAATTTGGGTTATGAATTAGGCTAGTGGTATTGAATATGAATCAGCTTGGGACCCAAAAAAAAAAAAATAAAGAGATGGAGGGGCATTTTAGTAGATGCGCATGATGCCTCTTTTTTTTCCTCCTCCTGCCCGCAAAACCCGCCTGTTCCGACACCCCTCTCTCCCCTCTCTGCTCTTCTTCTTCCTCCTCTCATCTTCACTATGCACGCACCAGAAGAGCTCGAATTCGAGCTGATTTTTCTCACACATACCTACAAAACTCATCCATTCGGCCTCCCAACGAGCTAGCTTCTATTTGGTGAGAAATCTGGGTCGAAATTCGAAGCCCTTGTCGAGGTTGTGGAGGGTTTAGGATGCCAAATTTAAGCTTGAATGCGTGCCCAGGTAAGGCTGTGCTATTCCACTCTTAGTTGTTTCAATTTCCTATAAATTAGAGTAGAAATCATTGCTTTCAAACCCCAATTCAACCTCAATTTAGTAAGTGAGTTTGGGTCTATTTTAGGGTTCGAATTTTTGGAAAATTGGACGTAATTTGGGTCTTGACTGTGCATGGGTGAGCAAAAGCTGAAGAATCTGGAGTCATTCGAGCCCCAAAGTCAAGCCAAGTCAGCCTTCGATCAAACACCGAGCTCGAAATCGAGGTGGGGATTTCCTTACCCCTAAATTATTATTAATTTCAAGATTTCAGCTAAGTTTAGTTGATGCATGATAATTCTAAGTTTAGAAATCAATTTGGGGAAATTAGAATCGATATTGAGAAATTACAAGCATGGTATTGATTTTGGTTAACCGCTTGTTGAGGAAACGCATGTTTGAACGAACCGATTAAATTGAGGATTCGAAAGTAAATCAAATGTCGATAATGGGCTGTTGTAGCATCAATTGTCGCATCTGAAGTACTATTTAGTGCTTAGGGGTGCTAGTTGGACAGTTGAAGTAAATGTGGTGTAAACTGAATTATGTCTAAAGGTTATGACTAAATTAGTTTGAGCATGTTAATGGTTCGTTCTTGTGGATTACGAAGGACATACTATGTCTATGTACATTGGTTACAAACAAGAAAGTAAATATTGCTTGAAATTTCTATTTGCATCAGTTTAGCATGTTAAATCTTATGTTGGCTATTAAGTATGAATATTATACCTATGTACGATCGTTTTATGTATTGTTGGTTTGTACATGTCAATATTGAACCGAGCTTGGTAGTTGGATGGTTTGAGGTAGAAATATTGAGTGGTTTGAGGTTCTTGCGGTCGGTACTCATAGGCGGAGCCATGTTGGGGTAAGGGGATCAATTGACCCCCCAGCTTTTTGGGAGAAAAAAAAATTAAATGTGGGATATTTTTGTGAGTAAGAAAAATAGATATATATTAATTAATTCATAAGTACACATTATAGGAGTGCACAGTAGGGTGGTGGTTACCCTTGTTTTGGATGGGAGGTCCCTGGTTCGACTCTTCGTTATGCCTTTTCTGTTTTTTTTTGGAAGTGCCCTTTAATTTTTCCAATCTCGCCCCCCATTTCTCAGAATCTTGGCTCCGCCGTGGTCGGTACTATGTGAGGAGGGAGATAGGGTTGTAAATTACCGCAATCATGTGGATCGCGAAGCCATGTGTGGCTTAATGAGTTGTGATATGAAGTGTATGAATGTGCTATATGTGAACCCTTTTTCCCCAATATGCTATGTGACGTTATGTGATTGATTCTTGAAACTTTAGACGTCTTTAAAAAGAAAAGGTTATTTAGAAAGTTTGTTCTACACGTTTGAAAATACTTTTATGTTTGTCAGTCGTTTATTCACGTGTTAGGACATCTAAAGTGTAAAAAGGTCCTAAACCATCGAACTGCTCAGTTAGTAACTTGACTGAATAGTTGATAGGTTTAGGAAGTTTAAAAGCAAACTAAAATTGAGTTCGAAAATGTTTTAAGGCACCGGTTAGTGTTTGACTTCTCCTTGCATTTAAAGAATTTAGACAACCCGAAAAAGAGCATCTTAAGGTGCTAATTGTGTGTTTAGCTGATTTGTATACTATTTGCTTCCTTAAGTCTCTATGAAATTTCGAGTCAAGAGCTAATAAAACCGTTACATTTCAAAAAGCATTTACATAGAAAGTTTATGAAGACATGTTTGCCTCATAAATGAGCCAAGTGCTTTAAGTTTTTGAATAGTAGAAAGTTTGGGAACGTTTTAAGCCTTTAGTTTATTTATACACCTTCTTCAGCTTCAAAGGAATTGAAACGAGCTATAGAATGACAACTGAAGTTTTTATTTCGAACCTAATTTGAGTTACACGCTATCCAATTATTTTGAGTTAAGTTTTGAATAATAATGAGCTTGAAAGCGATCGAAGGTCGTAATTTACTTAAGCACCTCTCTTCGAGTTGAAAAGGAATTTTCAAATGAATCAAGCTTGCATTTATTGCTAAGTATTTAAGTCTCAAATGGGTTTCGATTTCGAACTTAGCTTGAATTAAACGTTAACTAAGCACGTTATGTCTCAAACGAGTTTCGATCTACGATTTAGCAAACGCATTACATTTAAAAGAAGCTTTTTAGCTAAAAAGCGAAGTTGTCTTATGAGTGAGTAATCGTTTTACATTTGTAAGAAGTTTTTAAGTTGAAAACGAAGTCGTTTTACGATTTAGCAACCTTATTACATTTTTATGTAGCTTCTAAGTTGAAAACGAAATCGTTTTACGACTTAGTAAACTTAATATGTCTATACGAAGCTTCTAAGTTGGAAACGAAGTCGTTTTACGATTTAGCAACCCTATTACATTTATACGAAGTATTTAAGTTAGAAACTAAGTCGTTTTACGATTTAGTAAACATTTTACGTTTATAAGAAGCCTTTAAGTTATTTACGAAGCCGATTTACGTGTTAACAAATCTTATTTCGTTTATAAGAAGCTCGTAAGTTTAAAACTAAGTCGTTTTACAAACTAACAAACATATTACGTTATTAAGAAGCTTTTAAGTTGAAAACGAAATCGTTTTACGATTTAGCAAACTAATTACGTTGATACGAAGCTTTTAAGTTAGAAATGAAGTCGTTTTACGAATTAGCAAATGTATTACGTTTATAAGAAGCTTTTAAAGTTAAAAGCAAAGTCGTTTTACGAGTTAGTACGTTTATAAGAAGTTTCTAAATTAAAAACGAAATGAGCTATACGCATTTAGAAACATTATAGTCGTTTTCTTAAAAAGTAAGCGTTTGAAAAAGAGAAATGAAATACGATCCTAAAAGCTAAGAAAGTGCTAGGCAATCGGCTAGGGGGTAGGAACTGGATTCAAGATATGAATTATCTTAGTGTCAGCTGTTCCTGGAAACTGGACGCAAAGATGGCGTGAGCTGTTTCCCCCTAAAGAAATGTTAGGAACTGGACTCAAGATATGAGGTATCTTGGTGTGAGCTGTTCCTTGGAAATGGACTCAAGATATGAATTATCTTGGTGTGAGCTGTTTCCCAGATAAGTTATGATGTGTGACGTGTAAGAAAATCTTGAGGGGGACTGGACTCAGGATATGATGATGCTGGTGTGAGCTGTTGCCCCACAACGGACAGTATCGAGGTTAGAGTTGCTCTACTAAGATGCATTTTGGCTAAAAGTTAAATACGTATACCCCGGGGATAATGTTGATTAAGAGTGACGATTTCACTTGAGGGCGGTGTTGACCTCCCTAGCCAGCACAATAAGATGTTTTTATGTTATGAGTAAGTTTTTAATAAATGAGAAAAGGAGTTTCTTTTAAAGAATACGAACCTGAAGAGGCTGAGCAAAGTGTTTTTGAGAAAAGAAAAAAAGCTTTCAAATGTGCACCTCCTGCTCATCTTTTATGAAAGGATTTCCAAGTATAGTCAAATGAAATTTCAAATGTTACATTATTCGTTTCAATTTGCATAGTCTATGAAAGTATGTTCCTAACAAGTCTTTCTTACCAGTTTAGATGTTTTGAGAATTTTTAGAAAGAATTATAAGCTTGAAAGGAGTTGGTGTGGATTATAAACCCTTCTTAGTATTTATCAAGAGTTACTATGTTTTCAAAAGTGAGTTTGAAGGCCTTTGTATTCAATCCTTGCTGTCTACCTGTTTATGTGCCTGAATGCTTGCTAGTAGGGAAGTTTGGTCATTAAGGGCCTAAAATTGAGTTGAGTAGTTGGAATGAAGTTTAAGGGGGTAATCTTTCCTTGGGGACTATAATTGCCTAATATATAGTAAAGTATAAATACGTGATATATGACTATTATTAGTATTATTGCCTGTAATTGTTTTGGTTTTAAGGAGTAGGAGAATTCTCACTGAGCGTGTGGTTGCTCACCCCATTACTCTTTCTCCTTTTTCCTAGGCTTTTGTTATAACATGTGACAGTCAAGCCACTTATGCGGAGTTGAAGTTTACCCCTGGTTGAAAAAGAGCTATGTGTGCCATATAGAAGTAGATTCATGAGTTAACGATGTAATATAATGTATTTTTGGTTTGTAATTGTTGTAAACTAAGTTTTTTAGCTCATATAATGCATATTGTTTACGAGTAGCTTTGTATGGCCATGTGAGCCAACCATCTGATTGGTTAGATGTCTTTAGTTGAAATTAGCTGTTTTTTGGGATGTAAACCCCAGTGCTCCGGTTA
Source organism: Carnegiea gigantea (assembly GCA_029747015.1). Taxonomy (NCBI): domain Eukaryota; kingdom Viridiplantae; phylum Streptophyta; class Magnoliopsida; order Caryophyllales; family Cactaceae; genus Carnegiea; species Carnegiea gigantea. Next base: position 266,789 of record JAKOGI010000894.1, on the reverse strand, counting down.
TGTAACCATTAAGTTGTATATTTGATTTTCTTCTCTATTAATGGACTTGATGGTTGGTGTACTCCGAGCGAGTGTCCCGTAGAGCTGTGGACTCCGGCGTCTAGCCGTTGAGCTTATTCTAGAAGTTTTACATGTTTCCATTCCATGTAAGGATTTGTTGTAAGGCTTTTGGCCTGGAAAATGATCAGTTTATAGGCGAAACTCTGTCTGTTTCATCCCAGAAATTAAGTAAGAAGTAAGAAAACATAACGCTCCTGACCCTAAGGGTTGGGAGTGTTACATTAATGGTATCAGAGCAAAGATTCTGCGACCATAGGCCGCGACCTGAGTCTTGCATTTCTTCTAGTCGTCTAGGAATACTCTGTGATTATGTGACATATGCCTCCTTTGTGTGCAAGTGTACCTTATAGTATGGACATTTGTGACTTATGTGTGGCTCGAATAAGTCGATTGACTAAGTGGGGCGAGTTATGCGTTAGTATAAGAGTTAAGTAGCTTCCCCCCCACCTTAAAGTGACATTGTGCGTGCACCTTTAATGCAAATATGTTCCTAATGTGCTAGTTGACTTGATTGATTGACTTTTGTGCGATCCGCTTAAGCCAATCGAATAAATGTGAGCCGTGTGCTAGAATGTAAACCCTTTTAGTTTCTTTTTCTTAAATTGTGAAGTACTAGGATGATGAGATCTCCCATGACTCCTAGGTCACACTATCAGTGTTCAACGAAGTAAGTGCAGTTGGTGCTGACCAAGTATTATGGATTCACTAGTTTGTGTAAGCATGCACGTGTATTCCCTTTGAATAAGATGTGATGTGCACGTATGACTATATGAAGGTTGAACTGAACTAGACTTGGGACTATACATACCAACTCTCGCCATTTGCGAATCATTTCATCAACCAAGGAAGTCCACCCTAGTTGAAATTAGAACTAAGTGATTCCTTGTGTAATTGTATGACAGATGCTTCCTCGCCACAAACTCATACCAGAACCAACTGCCATGGAGATGATATATCAGTTTAATAAGCTTAAGCCTCCTAAGTTTGAAGGTGGAGCTGACCCTATGGTACACGAGGAGTGGCTTCGAAGAATGAAAAACTTATTTGAGATCATGGAGTGCCCTGAGAGGTTCAAGGTGCACCTAACCGCTTACCAATTTGAAAAAGAAGCTGAATTCTGATGGGGAACAGTGAAACCTAGGGAAGGTAAACCGGTGTTAATCTGGAACCAACTGAAAGCCTTAATGAACGCTCAATATTACCCTCGAGACGTAAGAAGGGTTAAAAAATGGGAGTTTTTATGCTTGAAACAAGAAGAAATGAGCGTGATGGAATATGCGGCGAAGTTCAATGAGCTGAGCCGATTTGCTCCAAATCAGGCGCCATCGAAGAAATGAGAATGAACTACTTCGAACAGGGATTAAAAAGGAGAAATAAAGCAGATAATAGCAGGGTGCGCATATACCAACTTTCAAGAAATGTACCTGAGGGCTGTGAAGGTAGCCCGCATCATAGATGAGACCAAGATTGAAAATAAAGGAAAAGGCCGAGCAAAGAGGAAAATTGGCCCTGGAGAACCCAATTCCCAAGGAAGCAGAAACTTTAGTTAAATCTGAGATAAAACAGGATAAGAGAAAGCAAGCCGCTCAATGGAAACCAAGGAAAACCTGTGGCCAATGTGGACGTCAGCACTTTGGCCCATGCAGAAGCTTTACGGGCTCATGTTTTGAATGTGGTGATATAGGTCACAAAGCCACTAATTGCCCAAGGGTCACATGGAATAGTCGGGGTCACCCTCAGAGATCCGGAATGGGAATCAAGCCAGTGGCACAACGAGATTGCCTAACCATTGGCACTCCCTCAGGGGAGAATAAAAGCAACCAGAAGCCACAAACTGGCAGTTGGATGCTTAGCTAGAAGGGAAAAGAGACTTGGGAACCTGCCAACACAAGGTCAGGTATTCTCCTGATAACCAACTTTATGCCCCCATCCTATCATTCTAGTACTGCTCCCCCGCTTGTCATTCTTGAATTGCAAAGGAACTTGTTAGTAAACCTCATGAGATGTGTATGCAACATTTCATGACCTCTTCCTTAGGAAGTATCTTTCATACCAGTCATACCTATAGAAATTGAGTTATATAATACAATGGAAAACACCCCCTGATAACTTGGTACGACTAGAAATTTAAGGATGGGATGCTATCGTGAAGATGGAATGAATAACTAAGCGTAAAGTGGCTTAGATTGTGAAAAAATGCGGGTAAAGTACCCCCATTAATTCCTCCTAGTAAGCAATTTTGAGGACGAAATTCTTTTAAGGGGGGGAGAGTGTAAAGCCCACGTACCTTATTTTCTGTTAAGCTGTTTGTCACCCCTTTTTACGTTATAAAAACCGTATTTTATTAGCGACATGGACGAAAATTATTTTCTAAGTGCCTATGTGAGCGTTGATTTTATTAAAAAGAATATTTTATCGCCAGTAATAATATTATTGTTATTAGTTTTTAAAATATTTAATGATTTTTAATAAATGCTATTAACGGTTATTAGCGAGTACTAATTCAAGTAAGAACCCGAATACGATTAGGTTGTCAATTTTAGAAGTAGTTCGATGTTATTAAATCGAACCTAGATAGATTTTGGAATAAATAATTGATAAAGGATTATATTATTATCGATTTGGGTTTAGAATTCGGGTTATGAATTAGGCTAGCGGTATTGAATATGAATCAGCTTGGGACCCAAAAAAAAAAAAGAGATGGAGGGGCATTTTACTAAATGCGCATGACACCTCCTTTTTTTTCCTCCTTCTGCCCGCGAAACCCCCCTGATCCGACATCCCTCTCTCCCCTCTCTGCTCTTCTTCTTCCTCCTTTCATCTTCACCATGCACGCACCAGAAGAGCTCGAATTCGAGCTGATTTTTCTCACACACACCTTCAAAACTCATCCATTCGGCCTCCCTCACGAGCTAGCTCCTGCTTGGTGAGAAATCTGGGTTGAAATTCGAAGCCTTTGACGCGGTTGTGGACGGTTTAGGACGCCAAATTAAAGCTCGAACGCGTGCCCAAGTAAGGCTGTGCTATTCCACCCTTAGTTGTTTCAATTTCCTATAAATTAGAGTAGAAATCGTTGCTTTCAAACCCCAATTCAACCTCAATTTAGTAAGTGAGTTTGAGCCTATGTTAGGGTTTGAATTTTTGGGAAATTGGGCATGATTTGGTCCTCACTATGCGTGGGCGAGCAAAAGCCAAAGAATTTGGAGTCATTCGAGCCTTAAAGTCAAGCCGAGTCAGCCTTCGATCAAACACCGAGCTCGAAATCGAGGTGGGGATTTCCTTACCCCTAAATTACTATTAATTTCAACGATTGTAGCTAAGTTTAGTTGATGCATGATAATTCTAAGTTTAGAAATCAATTTAGGGAAATTAGAATCGATATTGAGAAATTACAAGCATGGTATTGATTTTGGTTAACCGCTTGTTGAGTAAACGCATGTTTGAACGAACCGATTAAATTAAGGCTTCAAAAGTAAATAGAATGTCGATAGTGGGCTGTTGTAGCATCAATTGTCGCATCTGAAGTACTATTTAGTGCTTAGGGGTACTAGTTGGATAGTTGAAGTAAATGTGGTGTAAATTGAATTATGTCTAAAGGTTATGACTAAATCAGTTTGAGCATGTTAATGGTTCATTCTTGTTGATTACAAAGGACATACTATGTCTATGTACATTGGTTGCGAACAAGAAAGTAAATATTGCTTGAAGTTTCTATTTGCATTAGTTTAGCATGTTAAATCTTAAGTTGGCTATTAAGTATGAATAGCATACCTATGTACGATCGTTTTATGTATTGTTGGTTTGTACATGTTAATATTGAATCGAGTTTGGTAGTTGGATGGTTTGAGATGGAACTATTGAGTGGTTTGAGGTTCTTGTGGTCGGTGCTGTGTGAGGAGGGAGATAGGGTTGTGAATTGCCGCAATCGTGTGGATTACAAGGCCATGTGTGGCTTAATGAGTTGTGATATGAAGTGTATGAATGTGCTATATGTGAACCCTTTTTCCCTAATATGCTATGTGACGTTATGTGATTGATTCTTGAAACTTTAGACGTCTTTAAAAGGAAAAGGTCATTTAGAAAGTTTGTTTTACACGTTTAAAAATGTTTTTATATTTGTCAGTTGTTTATTCGCGTGTTAGGACGTCTAAAGTATAAAAAGGTCCTAAACTGTCGAACTGCTCAGTTAGTGACTCGACTGAATAGTTGATAAGTTTAGGAAGTTTAAAAGCAAGCTAAAAGTGAGTTCGAAATGTTTTAAGGCATCGATCAGTGTATGACTTCTTCTTGCGTTTAAAAGAATTTAGACAACCTGGAAAGAGCATCTTAAGGTGCTAATTGTGTGTCTAGCTGATTTGTACGCTATTTGCTTACTTGAGTCTCTATAAAATTTCGAGTTAAGAGCTAGTAAAACTGTTACGTTTTGAGAAGCATTTACATAGAAAGTTTATGAAGAGATGTTTGCCTCATAAATGAGTCAAGTGCTTTAAGTTTTTGAATAGCAGCAAGTGTGGGAACGTTTTAACCCTTTAGCTTATTTATACACCCTTCTTGAGTTTAAAAGAAATTGAAACGAGCTATAGAATGACGGCTGAAGTTTTTATTTCGAATCTAATCTGAGTTACACGCTAACTAATTATTTTGAATTAAGTTTTGAATAATAAGGAGCTTGGAAGTGATCGAAGGTCTTAATTTGCTTAAGCATCTCTCTTCAAGTTAAAAAGGAATTTTCAAACGTAACTAGCTTTCATTTATTGCTAACTAAGTATTTAAGTCTCAAATGGCTTTCAATTTCGAACTTAGTTTGAATTAAACGTTAACTAAGTATGTTATGTCTCAAACGAGTTTCAATCTACGATTTAGCAAACGTATTACGTTAAAAAGAAGCTTTTTAGCTAAAAAGCGAAGTCGTCTTATGAGTTAGCAATCGTTTTACATTTATAAGAAGTTTTTAAGTTGAAAACGAAGTAGTTTTATGATTTAGCAACCTTATTACATTTATATGTAGCTTCTAAGTTGAAAACGAAGTCGTTTTACGCTTTAGCAACCCTATTACACTTATACGAAGCACTTAAGTTAGAAGCTAAGTCGTTTTATAATTTAGTAAATATTTTACATTTATAAGAAGCCTTTAAGTTATTTACGAAGCCGATTTATGTGTTAACAAATCTTATTTCGTTTATAAGAAGCTTGTAAGTTTAAAACTAAGTTGTCGTACAAACTAACAAACGTATTACGTTATTAAGAAGCTTTTAAGTTGAAAACAAAATCGTTTTACGATTTGGCAAACTAATTACGTTTATACGAAACTTTTAAGTTAGAAATGAAGTCGTTTTACGATTTAGTAAACGTATTACGTTTATAAGAGGCTTTAAAAGTTAAAAGCAAAGTCGTTTTACGAGTTAGTACGTTAAAAAGAAGTTTCTAAATTAAAAACGAAATGAGCTATACGCATTTAGAAAGATTATAGTCGTTTTCTTAAAAAGTAAGCGTTTGAAAAAGAGAAATGAAATCCGATCCTAAAGGCTAAGAAAGTGCTAGGCAATCGGCCAGAGGGTAGGAACTGGACTCAAGATATGAATTATCTTGGTGTCAGCTGTTCTTGGAAACTGGACGCAAAGATGGCGTGAGCTGTTTCCCCCTAAACAAATGTTAGGAATTGGATTCAAGATATGCGGTATCTTGGTGTGAGCTGTTCCTAGGAACTGGACTCAAGATATGAATTATCTTGGTGTGAGCTATTTCTTAGATAAGTTATGATGTGTGACGCGTAAGAAAACTTTGAGGGGGACTAGACTCAGGATATGATTATGCTGGTATGAGCTGTTGCCCCACAGAGGACAGTATCGAGGTTAGAGTTGTTCTACTAAGATGCATTTTGGCCAAAATTTAAGTACGTATACCCTAGGGATAATGTTGATTAAGAGTGACGATCTCACTTGAGGGTGGTGTTAACCTCCCTAGCCAGCACAATGAGATGTTTTTATGTTATGAGTAAGTTTTTAATAAATGAGAAAAGGAGTTTCTTTTAAAGAATACGAACCTCAAGAGGCTAAGTAAAATGTTTTTGAGAAAAGAAAGAAAGCTTTCAAATGTGCACCTCCTGTTCATCTTTTATGAAAGGATTTCCAAGTATAGTCAAATGAAGCTTCAAATGTTGCATTATTCGTTTCAATGTGCATATTCTATGAAAGTATGTTCTTGACAAGTCTTTCTTACCAGTTTAGATGTTTTGAGAACTTTTAGAAAGAATTATAAGCTTTAAAGGTGTTGGTGTGGATTATAAACCCTTCATGGTATTTATCAAGAGTCACTATATTTTCAAAAGTCAGTTTGAAGGCCTTTGTATTCAATCCTTGTTGTCTACCTGTTTATGTGCCTAAATGCCTGCTAGTAGGGAGGTTTGGTCATTGAGGGCCTAAAATTGAGTTGAGTAGTTGGAATGAAGTTTAAGGAGGATAATCTTTCCTTGGGGACTATGATTGCCTAATGTGTAGTAAAGTATAAATACGTGATATGTGACTATTATTAGTATTATTGCCTGTAATTGTTTTGGTTTTAAGGAGTAGGGGAATTCTCACTGAGCACATGGTTGCTCACCCCATTACTCTTTCCTCTTTTTCCCCAGGCTTTTGTTATGACAGGTGATAGTCAAACCACTTATACGGAGTTGAAGTTTACCCCTGGTTGAAAAAGAGTTATGTGTCCTATGTAGAAGTAGATTCATGAGTTTAACGATGTAATATAACGTTTTTTTGGTTTGTAATTGTTGTAAACTAAGTTTTCTAGCTCATATAATGCAAATTGTTTATGAGTCGCTCTGTATGACCATGTGAGCCAACCATCTGATTGATTAGATGTCTTTAGTTGAAATTAGCTGTGTTTTAGGATGTAAAACCCAGTGCTTCGGTTATGTAACCGTTGAGTTATATATTTGATTTTCTTCTCTATTAATGGACTTTATGGATGGTGTACTCCGAGCGAGTGTCCCGCAGAGCTGTGGACTACAGCGTGTAGCCGTTGAGCTTGTTCTAGAAGTTTTATATGTTTCCATTCCATGCAAGGATTTGTTGTAAGACTTTTAGCCTGGGAAATGATCAGTTTATGGGCGAAACTCTGTCCGTTTCATCCCAGGAATTAAGTAAGGAGTAAGAAAATGTAACGCTCCTGACCCTAGGGGCTGGGGGTGTTACAGTTTTTCCTTAATGTAGACTTTAGAGGTTTAAGGATGGAACTTTTTTAAGGAAATGGGAGTATAACAAACATAAAAATTGACCTGCTAACTTGGGGCTTTGAATAGTTTATGCCTAAGACCTACGCAACACCCAAGTAGCCAAGACATCTCCCCTTTTCGATGAGCTCAAAATGGAAAAAAATAAAATAAAATGTGAAAGCACATACACCTAGTGGGTCAAGTGAGGGGCAGGAGCCCCAAATGTACTACTGTTTTAACCCACCATGCTAAAGAGAGGGAAAAAGAGAGAAGACGAGCGAGTGGGAGTAGTAAAGCTATAGCACCCGCAGCTACCCATCTCATAACGGTTGACCAATAAAAGCCCAAACCCGCACGTCCAACCACCCGTCACCCATACACACACACACACACACCCCACTATATAAAGGGAAAGAGGGTGAAAGTGAGAGAGGAATAAGAGCATAACATCGAAGCTGGGGAGTCGAAGAACGGCAAATGATGGATGTAGCATGTGAGGGCAGGAAGTCGAGATAGGGAAGGCATGGCGATAGCAATGGGGAGGAAGAAGGAGACTTGAATCCAACCCAATTCACCCTAAAATTTGGTCCATAAGCTTGAAATCGAGATGGGTGGTGTCCATCCCTAACTTAGTACTAAATTCCAAAATTGGTTTGAAGTTAGCCATGGGATTCTATTTGAGTAGCAAAGTCAAAGTTTATGTGTGAAGTGAATAATTTAGTGAAAGGAAAGGATTATATTCAAATCATTGGGGAAATGGATTGGTTTTCAATGAATTGGGAATGTTAGGATGATGGTTGGACTTTGAGGTTTGATAAATCCTTAAAGTCCACTCTATTTTGATGTCATTTTGCAAGATTTTTAGGAAAAATTATGTGTTTTATACAAAATTATGCACTCATTTTTCTGTTTTACAGTAGGGTATGTTTTTTTTGTGTTTTACAGTTTTTTGGAGCATTTTACCCCAGATTTGACCCTAAATGAGTGTAACTTGACCCCCCACGAACATCCCTAAGTTACTATGCTTGTGAAGGAAGAAAGAACAAAAGAATGTTGAGACAGAGCTCACCACAGATGGTTCGTGGTGAAGGCCACGGTCCATGGTGAGTCCATAACTGCAAGTCTCTTGTTTTCCTTCATCGTGTGGCTGAGGTCAATCGAGTTCTTTAAATAGAGAGATTTCGTAGCAAATTTGAAAGATACAAAGCAAAAAAAGAGAACTCTAATTCTCTAAGCTCTTCCATTCTTTTCCACTTTCTTAGTTTAGTTTTAGGTTTTTTAGTTAGTTTTGAGTTTAAGAATGAAAGTTATGAAGAAGTGCTTGCTGTTTTGGAGCCCTTGCAAAGTTGGGAAACCCTTTCAAGATCTCCAATTGTGCTAAGTTTTTCTTCTCTCAAACTTTGTTTAGTTGTTGTCATTTCAAATATGTGTGAGTAGTTTTCTCAATCTAGGGATTGTTAGCCAAGTATTGATGTTGGAATCCTTAATTTTTATTTAGTTGTGCTTGTTCTTGATTGGAATTATTGAATTCTATCTTGTATGTGAGATTGTTGTGAGTGAATTTTAGTCAAATTTACTTGCTAATTCTAAATAGTTAAGTGAAGGACTGAAAGGTAAAACTTGCTGTTTGACTGACAAGATAGGACTTGACTTAGCACTACTTAAGAAGGTTCGCTTGTTAAGAGAAACTTTAGCCATCAAAAATCCATAACTTAAGATAAACAACAAGGACATTTGAAAGAATGATAATTGGTTAGTTTAGACAATTCAGTTTATTTTGAAAGAAAAAATTGAATTCTAAATACAATTGCACCCCTTTCAATCTCCCACTATAGATCAAGTGCATATTATATTCCATTGATCTGCATCTTCACTAGAAAAAACAAATCCCTAGATATCTTAAATTGATTGAATTTTTCAATTAGATTATAGTGTTATTCAAATGTCCAATTCAAATTCACTTGCTTAGCACTTTTATAGGACAAAACTCAATAGACTAAATTTGTTCACTTTGAAAATAATATCTTTTTTAAACTACAACACCCATGCACTTATGGATAAGGTTAAGTTTTTAGCGCCATTATCGGGAACCAAATTTGTAGATATTAAGTTAGCTCTTAGAAATTAACTACGCATTTTTGTCATTTTTTCTTTTTCTTTATATTTTTTATTTGTGTTGGTAGTCTTGTTGGTAATTTTACAAGATTTCTCCTTTATAGGGGAACTCCCTTTCCATTTGAATTTGATCTAAAAGTCGAAATGACCTATTGCTCTAAGAGGAAGAAACAAAGGGTAAAAGATCAAAGACTAAAGACTCAAGCAGTTTCTTCATCAATGGCAGAAATAGAAGGTGACCAAAGAAGAACACTTTGGGATTTTGTTACCCCAGGAGTCCAAGGTATTTCCTCGAGCATCACTCAGCCAACCATAAAAGCGAAAAATTTTGAGCTCAAACCAACCCTTATGTCAATGGTGCAGCAATTCCAGTTCGGAGGCACCCCATTGGAAGATCCAATCTTACACCTCTCGGCCTTTTTAGAGGTGTGTGACACTTTAAAGCTCAACGGAGTTTCTACCAACGCCATCTGCTTGTGCCTATTTCCCTTTTCACTTAGGGATAAGGCGAGGGCATGGCTTCACTTGTTGCCCCCAGGATGTATTACGACATGGGACGAGTTTACAAAAGTTTTTCTTGCCAAGTTATTTCCTCCAAGTAAGGCGGCAAGCCTGCCGAATCAAATCACTACCTTCTTTCAAAAGGAAGATGACACGCTCTATAAAACCTGAAAACGATTCAAGGACCTTTTACGATTATGCCCTCACCATGGTTTTCAAAGATAGATGATCGTGTAGACATTTTATAATGGAGTCACTCAACCATTAAGATCTACCATTGATATGGCAGCAGGAGATACTCTTATGAACAAAACTAAAGATGAAGTATACAATCTTATAGAAGAGATTGACACTTAACAATTTCCAATGGTCGTTTGAGAGAACCCCACCCAAGCTGGTTGGAGATAAGTTGGAATTAGATGCTATTTCTATACTTTCTTCTAAAGTTGATGCTATGTCTCAAAAATTAGAGCGCTTGAATGTTAATTCTATCAGTTCAAGTACCCTTTTCCCATCATGTGATGTATGTGGGTCAATTGATTATTTGACTGTGCATTGTCAAGTGAGTAGTCCTTTTACCAAAGATGTAAGTGAGTAGGTCAACCATGTGAACAACTATAACCCTAGACCAATGAATGATCCTTTCTCTAGAACATATAATCCTGGTTGGAGGAATCACCTTAACTTCTCCTATAGGTCTAATGCCCCATTCATGCCTTAAATGAATTTTAGACCACCCCTTGGATTTCAAAGACCATCATATCCTCAACAAGAACCTCAAAAATCCAACTTAGAGACTATGATGGAGAATATGCTTTTGGTACAATAAAAGCAAGATGAGTAAATTAAGCAATTGGCCTCTAAAGTTTATGTGCTTACTACTCACAATAAGATGTTAGAAGCTCAAATTACTCAATAAGCTACCTCTTCAACTACACCTCGAAATAGACTGGCTCATAAACCCAAGTCTAACCCCCGTGAGAAGTGTAATTGTGTTACCTTGTAAGAAGGGGTAGAGGACTTTGAGGACATGAGACTTGAGGAAGGTAGAGAGGTGAGCATGCATGAGAGTAAGGAGAAAAATGATGAGGGCGAGCCCATAACTTTAAGAGAAAAAGGCAATTTCGAGATCCCCAAAGTCTTTCCCCCTAATCTTCCTGACCTAGGTAGCTTTTCTATCCTTGTGTAGTAGGAAAAGTGAAGATTGATGGAGCCCTATATGACATTGGTGCAAGCGTCAGTTTGATGCCTTACTCTATGTTCCATAAGTTTCACTTAGGACCATTAGAACCAGCACCCTTTTCACTCTAACTAGCGGATGGTTCCAAAATAGGATCTTTGGGTGCATTGGAGGATGTGCCCGTAAAAATAGAGGATTTATGGGCGCGTGAAGATTTTATCATTACTGATATGACTGAAACTGGCGACGCCATTATTATTCTTGGGATACCCGTTTTGGCTACTTTAGGCTGCCCATTGATGTAAAAGGGGGGCGGATAACATTTGAAGTGGGGGATGTTACGCTGCATTAAGTTATATAAAAGATAAAACTGTTTCCCCCAATTCATTCTTCTCTGATGTAGTTTCCCTTTCTCCTAAAATTGAGATGAAGGATGATTGGGGCTATCCTAACCCTTCTGATTTTGCTTGGGTTTCAACTCAGCATCTCGACCAAGGTTATGTTACGATGGACTTTGCTACTCTTACACCATCTAGCATTCTTGAGGTTGAGACCTATGCTTCTAATGAGTCTTCCATGAGTGACTACTACAGGTTCGCTCAATTAGTTCTTTCTTTATCTTCGATGACAGGAGTTGATTTGCATTTTGATCTTGGGATTGAGAGTGAAGATAGTGGCCCGTCTGATTAGAGCGCTATCAAATTGTTTTGTATACTAATAGTACACCTTGGCTCAATTCAATGATGGAGGTATGAGTATTTAAGGTGGTACCCTCAGCGGAAAGACTTCAATTTCATGGTTCGCAATAAAAACGAAACATATGTTGTGGGGGAGTCTAGCGCCCACACTTTCATTGAACCTAAACTAGAATAGAAGAAAGGTCAAGCTCCTGACCTTAAACGAGCACTTCTTGGGAGGCAACCCAAGTGTTTGTTTTTCTTTTTCCTTTTTATGCTGTTTTTTTAATTGTATTTTGTGCTTTTGTTATTTAGAACCTCCACTAGAAAGTCAATAAAATAATAAAGAAGACAACAAAAGTAATACAGAAGAAAAAGCTAGTACGAAGAGGTTTTTAGAATCTTCACGAACACCTTGTGGTGCCTACCCACGATCCGTGAAGGCTCTAAAAAAAAAGGAAGGAAAAACACTGGGACCATACCTGACCATGGACGGTCTGTGGCCACCAACACCATCTGTGGTGCGCCCTACATCCATGGTCAAGGGTTTTCAAGGCCCTTTGACCCCAAGCTTAATCATCTTCTTCCTCAAAACTTGACCTCTCTCTCTAAGCATTCCCTTCTCTCTCTAAAACCTCTGTAACCACTTCACTTCAAACCTTCAATTCTTCACCAAAATCCATCAAATTCTTCCCTTTTCACTTACTTTCTTCACTTTAACCCCCAATCTCCCTTTATTTTTCATTTTCGAGCCTTCTTTCTCTGCTATTTTTCCCATCCCCATGCCCACAACCTTCAAAACTCCATTTTTCACTTTTACTCTTCCAATTTTCATTTTTCTTCCATATTTCTTCACCACTTACTTCCCTTTTCTCAAATTTTTTTTTTCTAGCACTTTTCTGCTCATTGTCTTTTAGTTTGAATTTTCAAGCTTTTTACCCATCCACATTGCACCACCTATGTGATTCCCCTCCCCCTCTCTTTTAGTGTCTTATGTCTTTTATGTGCTTGCATTGAGGACAATGCTTCGTCTAAGCATGGGAGAATTGTTGTCATTGTTATGTGTTTGTGGTTGTATATAAGTGTGTTATGGATGTGTGAAAGTTTGCATTTTTATGTCATGCATTTATGTTTAGTTTACATTTTTAGTTGATCATTTAGCTTTTTAGGTTTCTTTCTTCATTTTAGTTTTGTTTTGACATTTTTTAGTATTTAGTTGCATTTTAGGTTTTGTTGAAAAAAATAAAAAACAAAAATAAAAATCCCAAAAAAAGAGCCTATAAATCCTCCAATGATGAGTCTTTAGACTAACTAGCTTTCTTTTGCCTATTTTAACCCTTTTTGTTAGGCCCATTTGTGAATAAAATATCTGTTTATAAGTTTTTGAACTATGCTTCATGTTTTGACCATCAAGTCAGATATGAATTGATTACTTAATAATTCTTGGCATGAGTACTTGGCATATGAAATTCAATGAGCTAGATAAGGTTTATCCTGTGAGATTTGAGCTTGAATAGACTAATTTATCATTTTAGTCTCATGTTTTCTTTCATATGTGACTCCTCCTAGATTTCAAATCTCTAGAACTTGCTTTAGCTCTTAGTCAAGGTCACATTTAGCATACATATTTCGGTAGCATGATTGTAGCATTCTTTGACTTTATGAGCTACATTGACCAAATAGCCACCCTTATATGAAATATTTATCCCTTGCTACCTCCTTTGAGCCTTTACCGTATTCATTGATGAGAACTTATACTATCATCCTTGGCCTCACACATGTCTTACTTTTTTAGACAAGGCTATAAAGTTTCATAGTTGATTAGGAGTAGTTTGTGGATAATAACCTTTTATGGATATTGTGGTTTGGTTGGATGGAACAAGGGGTTCATGTTATATTTTCCCTTCAAGTCAATTGGGTTGCTTTTGTAAGTTGCTAGAAAAGTGTTGAAAAGTGCATAGATTCCTTTGCCATGATCCTCCTCTTTGACGGTTGACAAGAAAAGAAATGAAAACAAAGAACAAACCACACCAAAGGTGTGTAAAAAAAATGTTGAAAGAAAAAATGAAAAAAAGGGAAAGGAAAAAAAAAAACAAAACAAAAGCAAAGAAAAAAAATGAAATAAAAGGATTTGGCATTGCTTTTATATATTTTAAGCACTTTTTCTTGTGATCTCACTGGGGATGTTGTTGATATTTTGAGATGTATAGGCTTGAGGAATATGTTTTAGTTAGGAGATAATGGTTTATGCTCTTAGTCTTTGGCTTTTAGCCTCACAAATTTCGAAATGTTTGTTCCCGCCTTACATTTACCCAATTGCCTCGTTACAACCCTAAAAGTCCTCATGATTGCCTTGTGTGTTTTGCATTACGGTGGTAGCGAATTAGGGAGTCTTATCAAGCTTATAGTTGAAATGATTTTATGGAATGAGATTTGAAAGAACCGCATTTTACTTTAGGCACATGAGTGATGAGTGCCTCATTCCTAAAGTAAGGTTCTATCAGTTCTTCTATCTCTACTTATATAATACGTCAATATGATTGTTCAAGTTAATTTAAGTGATTGATTTAATATTTGATGTGACGGTTCTTACTTTTATTTCAAAATTTTCCTGCTCCTATCTGTTTGTAAAAATTTTTATTCACTTTTGGGCTAAACTTCTTTGGTTGATTTGGCTATTGATGTTGCTACTGATGTCTTCCTGAGGAGGTTATTCATTTTTAACCTCAGTTTCATAGTTGCTTGGGGGCAAGCAACAATTTAAGCATGGGGAAGTTGATAAGTCCTTAAAGTACTCTTTATTTTGAGGTCATTTTGTACCATTTTAAGGCAAAATTATGTGTTTTATGCTATACTACGCACTCATTTTCTCTTTTACGCTCGGGTATGATTCTTTTTTGTGTTTTACAGATTTTTAGACCATTTTGACTTAGATTTGACACCTAAATAAGTGCAGTTTGACCCCCTACGGACAACCCCAATTCACTATGCACGTGAAAGGAAGAAAGAACAAAAGAATGCCGAGATAGAGCTCCCCATGGACGGTCCGTGGTGAAGGCCACTGATCGCAGTGAGTCTATAACTGTAAGTCTCTTCATTTTTCTTCATCTTATGACTAAGATTGATCGAGTTCTTCTTTAAATAGAGCAATTTCGCATTAGATTTGAGAGACACATAGCAAAAAGAGAACTCCTATTCTCTAATATCTTCCATTCTTTCTATTTTCTTAGTTTAGTTTTAGATTTCTTACTTAGTTTTGAGTTTCAGAGTAGAAGTTGTGAAGCAGTGCTTGCTATTTTGGAGTCCTTGCAAAGTTGGGCAACCATTGGAGGATCTCCAATTGTGCTAAGTTTTCTTCTCTCAAAATTTGTTTAGTTGTTGTTATTTCAAATATATGGGACTAGTTTTTTCAATCTAGGGATTGTTAGTCAAGTATTGATATTGGAATCTCTAATTTTAATTTAGTTGTACTTGTTGTTGATTGGAATTGATAGAACTCCATCTTGTGTGTAAGATTATTGTGAGTAAATTTTGGCCAAATTTACTCACTAATTCTAAATAGTTAAGTGAAAGACTGAAAAGTGAAACTTGTTGTTCGACCAACAAGATAGGACTTACTTAGACGTACTTGAGAAAGATTTGCTTGTTAAGAGGAACTTTAGCCATCAAAAATCCATAACTTAGACTAAACGAGGACATTTGAAAGAAAGACAATTGGTTAGTTTAGGTAATTCAGTTTATTTTGAAAGAAAAGATTGAATTCTAAATACAATTGTACCCCTCTCAATTTCCCAATATGGATCAAGTGCATATTATATTCCATTGATCCACATCTTTACTAGGCAAAACAAATCCCTGAATGTCTTAAATTGGCTGAATTTCCACTTAGATTATGGCGTTATTCAAACACCCAATTGAAATTCGCTTGCTTAGCACTTTTATAGGATAAAACTCAATAGACTAGATTTGGTCTCTGTGGAAACGATATATTTTTTTAACTACAACATCCGTGTGCTTGCGGGCAGGGTCAAGGTTGCATTTTAGACTGGTGCTAAATGAGGGAGATAGAGGATCAAATTTAGGTGAGCCATTATTGAAGGCTTGTTATCCTTTGTTTATTTTCTGTTTGCACACGTGTTGTGTTATGATGACGCATTTTTTAGATTGAATTGTATGCCAAGGACTGCATTTTAGTATGCTCGGTGGCAAGGTGGGAAGCACCTGCTACTGACCAATTCAACAAATAGCCCAATTTCAGACTGAGACTGAGAACTAGGTAATAGCTTGGCCCTGTTCAATCCTATTCACTTTGTGCTCAACTTGAAAATGGTATATATATTGTGCTCGTACCTAATTGCAGGAACTTTAAGTTAAACTATTCCAATGACCATTAGTGCAAAAGGGACGCCCCTAATGGGTTGTTCATAAACCATGAAGCTTAACTCAGTGTGAACCTTTCTTTGCTCCATCATGAACATGCCCAGTTTTCCTTGAATGAGTATTTCTTTTATGGGTTAGACGTTACCCTCAAGGCCATGAGTTATAATATATTTCAACTATTTTTACAGTCAAGTTGCAAATTATGAAGTCAAAATTACTTAGACCCTTTGCTTCATCCTAAACGTGCTCAACTGCTTTTGTGTGAATATTTGGATTGCTTGCTAAGGTCATTTGGCCAAAAAGACGAACCCTTACTTTGTTTATATTCAAAGTGCGATTGACTTCACAAAAGTGTGGTTGGCTTGTTTATGTGCTGTTCAAAATAAGTGCGTTAAGTATTTGTAGAAAAGCATGATTCGATGAACATCTTCCAGGTAACAGTTGCTAACTTTCCTATGACCACTATGGTTGTCCCGTACTTGACTTTTGTAAGCAAGATCTATTTTACATGTTTGAAGGTGAACGGCACATAAGATGTTTGGGACTAGGAGGATAATACTAATTATAAGGGACACAATCTATGCAGTAGACTAGGAAAAAATGGGAAACCTAGTTTCTAGGAGATAAACCCGAATGAAGCAGGAACCCCAGTTGAAACTATGTCGACGAGGGTAGGAATCATTGACTTAGAAAGCCCCTGGGATATCAAAAGTCATGAGTTATGAGACTTACTTAAACAGAGCAATAAATTGTCAATCCAATGACGTGACAGTGAATTTTTTACCTCTTATGAATTGAAAGCCACTTGTTTCTGAATTACGCTAATAATAAGTTTGAAAAAGTGCATTTACTCTTCTAAAGGACTTTAATTACATGAAAAGTGACCCACTTATGTGAAATAAGCTGTACATTGGCTCAATTTTATTGAAGTTAAAGTTTTTAACCCTTTTGCTTACATTTTCCGCTTTTATGCTAAAAAAAAGCTAGGGTCAATGGCCCAAGTGAACCTTTCCAGGGTCTGAGTGTTAAACTAGGACCGAATGTACTATCCTGTCCATTTTCACTATTAAGGAACAAAGGTGTTGTCGGCCCTTTTTTGCTTAATCTAGTATTATTAGCTAAAATTCTTGTGTGGTTGCTACTTATTTTATTGCGCGCAACTGTTTCAGTTTTTGAGAAGCTCAACCAGTCTCATTTTCCTTTTTCTCCATGTCTAACTATTCTTGAAAGACAGGCATAAGTCCTCGGTTCATGTAATTCGCTTTACGATCTCCCATTTGCTTTGCAAAAGAGTTACATGTATGGATATGTTAGTTCATGACATTATAGTGTGATTGATTCATAAGTCCTTGACCATATGTAAGTTAAATTCTTTGGTTTATGTATCATACTTTGTCTTGTTATTGCTCTAAGAGGTTGTGTGAGCCAACCATCTGGTTAAATACTCATCTTTTTGTGGTTATTGTTAAATTGTTCTGAAAACCCCATGCTTCAAGTGTGTGCTCCCTTGCGCTGTATTGTTCATCCTTTCTCTTATTTAATTTTATAGATTGTATATCCTGGTGTGTTGCTTGTAGTTGTCTTCAGCAGCAGCTGCCGAGTTTATATTGAGTTGGCCTTGTACTTTTTTTAATTTTCTTAAACGTATAAGTGTAAGGCTATAAGCCTAGGACCATGGTCAATTTTTAGACGAAACTCTAACCATTTCATTTTAAAATTTTAGGAAGTCACTGAAGCCTCTAACCCTAGGGATAATGGTGTTACAAATTGGAAGTTAGCTCCTAGGGTCGTTAAATGCATGTTTTTTAGTTATACATATGAGTCTAAGGGATATAAGATGTGGTGTTCTAAATCTAAGAAAATCATTCAAAGTAGGGACGTAGCCTTTGAAACCTCAATGTTATCTTGTAGGACAGAAGTTATAGTTTTTTTTACTGGTACAAGCGATCAGTAAAATGCTAGTGAGAAGATGGAGTTCGAGGTATATCCTAATGCTCCTTAAGAGGTTCTGTTCCTCAATCTACCAGCGATGTTTAGCCTTAAGTGCCTAGTTATAATACTTCAGGTCTCAACAGGCCTTAGGTGGAGGATGGTTATTTCATAACCCATGACAGACCACGAATGGTTATTAGAAGACCTACTTAATATGCTACTGATGAGGACAATAGGTTGATTCCTTATGTTCTCATAGTCGCACAGGAGTATTGAACCTTTTGTTTATTTTAAAACCATCTCTTGTCATAATTCCTCTAATTGGCTCTCAGCTATGCAAGGAGAGATGAATAGTTTGCATAAGAATAGGACTTGGGAACTTTGCAAGCTACCTAAAGGTCGATGAGCCTTAACTACCATATGGATCAATTACTGGAGTTGAAGATGCAAGGTATAGAGCACGCATGGTTGTTTGTGGCTGCAACCAGAAAGAAGGTATTGGCTTTAATAAGAGTTTCTCTCTTATTGTTCATCATACCTCTGTTAGAATGTTCCTTGCTTTTGTTGCTTTGTTTGACTTGAACTTAGAGCAAGTTGACCTCAAAATTGCCTTCACTCTTGGTGAGTTAGAGGAAGAAATTTATATGAGGTAACCATATAGATATGTTATTCTTAGCAAAGAACATTGTGTATGTTGGTTGAAGAAGTCCCTGTATGGATGTAAGGAAGCTCCCAAGTAGTGGCATAAGAAGTTTGATTCTTATATGATTGAACAAGGCTATACACACAGTTAAGATGATAATTTTATGTATTTATAACTATTTTTTGGTGGTTCCTTCATTTACTTGTTGTTTTATATGTTAGATGATATACTGATTTCTTCTAAGAACAAGTCCTTGATTAACCAGTTAAAATCTTAGCTTGGTGATGAGTTTGAGATAGAGGATCTTGGTAAGCAAAGAAGATTCTTGGCAAGGAGATTCAAAAGGATTGAAAGACCAATAAGCTTTACTTGTTTAAAAGGAAATACCTACCCTGAGAAAATTCTTGATAGAATTAACATGGTTAATTGCAAACCCGTGTCTACTCTCTTGCTACACACTTCAAATTATCTTTTGAGTCTTCTCTATGATCTGCAGAGGTCATTGAGAAAATATCTAATGTGCCTTATTCTAGCATTGTGGGTAGTCTTATTTATGCTATGGCATGCACTAGACTTGATCTATCATATGTGGCTAGTTTGGAGCCACTATATGCATAATTCTGGTGAGGAAAATTGGTTGTGAAATGGATCCTTCATCATGTGAAGGATAATATTGTACATGTTTGGTATTTGATAGAGAAAAGGCTGCAACTTATGATGTTGTAGGGTTAGTTGATTCTAATTAAGGTGGTAATCTGGATAGAATGAGTTCTGTTTGTATCTATATCTTTGCTCTTTATGTGGGTACTATCTCTTGAAAAACATCTCTTCAGTTTATTGCAACTCTTTTAACAACAGAAGTCAAGTACTACTAAAGGTGTTAAGGAAGTACATCGTTGCAAGGTCTTGTTATTAAGCTTGGTGTACCACAAGGCATTAATGTTATGTTTTCAGATACTTGGAATGCTATTCATCTTGAATGATGCCTACCATTCCAAGACCATGCATTTAATGTATTACGTTAGAGATACTATTGTTGTAAGAGAGATTGTGGTGGAGAAAGTTCACACTTTGGAAAATCCCACAGGCATGGTTACCAAGCCACTTCCTATAGCTAAGTTCAAGCATTGCTTGGACTTGGTTGA
The DNA here is from genome assembly GCA_029747015.1 of Carnegiea gigantea. Taxonomy (NCBI): domain Eukaryota; kingdom Viridiplantae; phylum Streptophyta; class Magnoliopsida; order Caryophyllales; family Cactaceae; genus Carnegiea; species Carnegiea gigantea. The sequence goes on along the minus strand of JAKOGI010000894.1, from coordinate 246,943 downwards.
TATTCACAGCATATGATTGTCCTTCATGGCTCTACCCTTTCGAGTGCTAAGATGGTGTCGAGCAATGTTGTTTGGATTTTGGTCCATGGAGATTGTTGGGTGCAGCTCAAAAGTTCTTGTCAACCCTAGTTTCTTTTTTATGAGGTGTATGCTTATAGCCTGCGACAAGATCAACGGTCGGGATCTTTTTTAGGGTTTTTTGGACTTCATTGATCCATCATATTTATAAGGTTTTTTATGTAGGTTTTTGAGAGGCAGGAGAGAGGTCTAGTTTCCACATAAATATTCTCTCATCCATTCCACTATTCTAGCCTAGGTTGAGAGAGTTTTGGTGTGAGAATTCTATTCTTAGGTTGATCTCTTTTCATTCTTTGATGTTGAGATCATTTGTACTCACTCCCTATTATAGTGGATTTCCTCTTGCTCGTCACCACCCATTGTTTTCCCAATTTGGATTTTCCACATGATTTTGGATGTAATTGATTTATTATTTTCTTGCTTTAATTTTTTGATTGTCAAAGTTACATCCTTTATCACTTCTACTAAATTGCTTAACTAATCCTAGCAGTGCAAACAAAGTTATCGTGATGCCCTTTACAAGTATTTGTAATTCCTTATTATGCCTCCTGAGCTAATTGTAGGGACCCATTGGTAACTTGTATTTAAGAAATAAAATTGGTTGAGAGAACAACCTTTCAATGAAAATGTTCACAACTTAAGAAGTAGTCAGATACACCGAATAGAAGATCTACCTCAATACGCTCACAAACAAAGTGATAGTTTATAGCTATATATTTGCTTCGATGTTGATGGATCGGATTGGCCGTCATATACATAGCGTTGACATTGTCATAATTACACCAATATAGACCAATAGATTGTGAAGCCAAAGATTGTTCTGAATAGTATAACCTAGGGTGTAGTGCTCACTTTAGTAGACAACTTAGAGGCGATGGATAGCTTCTTAGAAAGACAAGAAATAAGATTGGATCCAAAATATATTGCACATCAGTGGTAAAGCGACAAGTGTCTCATCAACTAGCCTAATCTGCATCTAAGTAAGCAACAACGATGGACATCAAAGTGATAGGTTGAAGGAAGCGTCCATGCTAGAGGGAAACCTGCAGATACCTAAAAGTGCGCTAAACAACATGCAAGCAAGCAATGTGGGGAGTGTTCATAAATTGGAAAATAAGATGTAGTAAATAAGTAATATCACATCGAGTCATAGTTATTGTGCGGCACCTACGTTATATTTTTCTGAGTAAGTAGTTCACTATCCATAACACATGAGGCCCTTCAGGCACTAGAAGTACTTTAAATAGGATCACAAGTTTGGCATTAAAATTTATGAAAGAAATCCATGACATATTTTTATTGCGACATGAAAAAACTATAAGAAGAATGAACCACCGAAATTCTAAGAAAATAATGTAGGTCCTCAAGTTCTTTCATGGCAAACTAAATAGCAAGAGAGCAATCAATGATTGTAGTAGGAAGAACTACCGATCAACATAATATCATCCACATGTGGTAAGAGAATCAAAACATGTAAACTAGTGTCCAAACAAACATGGAGGTGTTCGCATTGCTACAAACAAAATCATTGGGATTGGAGGAAAATACTGAAGCGATGACCAGGCTTGAGGGTGTTGTTTCAACCTATAAATCACCTTTTTAAGATAGCAAAGCATACAAAGGAAAATTGGGATTTGTAAAACCGAGAGGTTGTTTCATGTGAGCAATCTCACTAAGATACCCATGTAAAAAGACATTCTTGACATCTAGCTAATGAACAAGACAATGAAAAGAAATCGTAAGAGTCAAAAATAGGGCGAATGATAGCAACCTGAATAAAAGGCTCAAGGGCCTCATGATACAATACTTGCTCGATGGTAAAATCCTTGTGCTACCAATTTTGCTTTGTGTCTCTACAGAGTGCCATAAGACCAATACTTTCTCTTACAAATCCACTTATTGCCAACTAAATTTCGACTAGGTCGGTACCAAATCCAATGTGTTATTCAAAATTAATGCATTCATTAAACGACCATTGCTTCTATTCATTTAGAATATTTAGCAAATTAAGCAAAACAAGTGGGCTTAATTTTGATAAGATTAGTACTCAAGGACAAGACACCTTATGGCTAGTGCGTTGGGGAGAGATGGACTTAGCAAACTTACTAGGGCCCATTAACGAAGAGTTGGCACTGGACTGGGGGGAGACACAATTGGCCAAGGGGATAGATAGGGATTATGGGCTCGGAGATGCACGAAGGACCAAGCGGGCAGAGGAGACGACATGGGCATAGGATTGGACAACATTGGAGGTGAGACAATATGTGCAGGACTAAGACTGAGGCCTAACTAAAGAGCAGACTGATGAGTCCAGACCAATCAGAAAAACAATTGCTGTTGAAGCCAGAAATTCGTGGTTGAGAAAAATTCTATCTAGACAGAGATGGAATGCATATGGGAGGAATACTTGCAGCTATGAAAGGAATAGTAGGCTATGACCGGAGGATGGCCATAACACAGGCGTGGTGGTTGCAGTGGCCTTGATCGAGGAGGTGTCCATGATAGCTGAGGGAGGACTGGCATTGATGAAAGAGGTGGCAGTCAGGAGAAGGCATTGTCTAAGTTCTTACGGTGACTTAATGGGGGCAATGACATAGTTTTCGGCGATGTAAAAGGCAAAACCAAAGCATAATTTTAGAGGTTGAGGAGATAATTGCCATAGGTGGTAAGGAAAGAATCTTCAAGCAGAAGAGAGAGAAGATAGACGGCAGGTAGAGAAGGTCATGGCGAGTCCAGGATTTGGAAGCAAGGGGGATTTCTTGGTGGGAAAGAAAAACGATGTTAATCGAGCCTAGGCTCTGATTCCTGTGAAATTATTGCGGTAGAATAGTTCGCCTAAGGTGGAAGACGATGCTCAATAGATATAGGAGATTTGTACGAACAAAATTGCGATTATATCCTTTCCTAACCTTAATGCAATATTAAAATCAATAAAAGAAAATAGAAAAAACGAATGATGCAAGAAGTTAACAGCTATTGAGACAGTGCGACAAACTACTATTGAAGAGGGGAAAAATTATATACAACACCAGTGAAAAAGAGAACGAAAGATATTAGATGCAAATTAGCACTTAAAAACCTTAAAATGATAATGAAGCTGAACTTCACACGCAAAAAAGCGGTTAATGTACGGAATTATGGTGCCTACCCCCCAATTAGGGTGGAGAGAGAGAGATATATATATATATATCTATCTATCAAACTAGGGTTTACATGATACAAGACTTATAGATACAAGGCCCAATATAAACATATATACATATACACTATCACACCCCCTCAATTTGTGCGGGGTGCAACAATGGACAGATTGGCCTTGAACTGATGAAACTTCTGTGATGGCAAGCCTTTAGTGAAGATGTCAGCAACCTGAGATTGGGTTGGAATGTACTTCACTTGAAGATGATGGTTCGTGACGAGTTCACGAACAAAGTGGTAGTCCGCTTTAATATGTTTGCTACGACTATGAAGAACGGGATTTGCAGCAAGATAGGTGGCAGAGATGTTATCACAGAAGAGACGAATAAGTGCTTGTACCAGGATTCCCAAGTCAAGAAGAAGCTGGCGAAGCCATTGTTTCTCAGTAGTGGTGTAAGCAGCAGCACGATACTCAGCCTCAGTAGAGGAACGAGAGACAGTGGGCTGTTTTTTAGAGCACCAAGAGATGAGATTGGAGCCTAAGAAAACAGCAAAACCCATAGTAGAGCGACAACTGTCAGGGCAGCCAGCCTAGTCGGAGTCACAGAAAGCGACCATGAGGTCCAAACGTGAGTTGGCTTTGAAAAACAAGCCATGATCAGCAGTACCCTGTAGATACCTAAAAATATGCTTAACAGCATAAAGGTGAGAGGTACGAGGAGCATGCATAAATTGGGAAACTACATGTACAGCATAAGGAATATCAGGTCTAGTCATGGTAAGCTACTGTAATGCCTCAACCATACAGCAAAACTTAGTAGGATCAGTAAGTAATTCACCATTAGTAAGGGAAAGTGTGGTTCGTGAAACACACGGGGCGCGCACAGACTTAACAGTATGTAGATGGAATTTCTTGAGCAGGTCAGAGACATATTTATGTTGAGAGAGAAAAAGACTAGAAGAGGTGCGCACCACCTGAACCCCTAGAAAGTAATAAAGGTCACCAAGATCCTTCATAGCAAACTGAGTAGACAACGTGGCAATAAAAGAAGTAATGAGTGCAGGGCAATTACCAGTGAGGAGCATATCATCCACATAAAGGAGAAGTATAAGTATGGTGGATTGATGACGATAAACGAACATGGAGAAATCAACCTCGCTGCATACGAAACCTTTTGACAGAAGGAAGGAACTAAAACGGTGAAACCAAGCACGGGGTGCTTGTTTCAAACCATGCAGGGACTTCTTAAGTCGACAAACATGGTGTGGAAAATGAGGATGAACAAACCCAGTCTCAGGTTGCTGACATCTTCACTAAAGGCTTGCCATCACAGAAGTTTCATCAGTTCAAGGCCAATCTATCCATTGTTGCACCCCGCACAGATTGAGGGGGTGTAATAGTGTATATGTATATATGTTTATATTGAGCCTTGTATCTATAAGTCTTGTATCATGTAAACCTAGTTTGATATATATATATATATATATATATATATATATATATATATATATATATATATATCTCTCTCTCTCTCTCTCTCTCTCTCTCTCTCTCTCTCTCTCTCTCTCTCTCTCTCCACCCTAATTCGGGGGTAGGCACCATAATTCCATACACAGTAACAGCAGAGGAGAGAATAGGTTTAGGTTCAGGGTTTGACTCTGATACCATGTACGGAATTATAGCGCGTACCCCCAATTAGGGTGGAGAGAGAGAGAGATACATACATACATATATATATATATATATATATATATATATATATATATATATATATATCAAACCAGGGTTTACATGATACAAGACTTATAGATACAAGGCCCAATATAAACATGTATACATATACACTATTAGTTAACATGACAAATACATGAAAAGCCACAAATTTATGATTAAAAGTAGAAACTAACAATTAATCAAACATAAATTGGAGGCAAAATTGATTCAAAGGCTTCAATTTCAAATAGATTTTCTGAAGAATTTTCTATCTCTTCTAGTGGCTAGTAGGAAAATCCGATGAATTCGCTCTCCTATGGTAGGTAATACGTATGAGAAAGGTGAGAGAAATAGAAACAATAGACTTTAGGATGCTAATCACGTGCAACATAATTGTGTAATACGGTGCCTTTTAGCAATGGGTGTAGGTAGCCCATGCATGGTTAACTACGCCCAGGCGTACACAATAATCTCTTCTAATAAATTACCATGGTGGTGAAACAATAATTTAAACTACGTACCTGCAAAATTCTGGAAAACATTTCAAAATTTAAAAGAAGGAGAAAAAAGTAGAATAAATGCGGAGAACGCCCATTAATAGAATCTCAGGCGATGCGAGAAATAAATACCAGATTATTTACCAATCATAATGAACTTTTTCTCCTAGTTGTCTCAGAGTAACACCCACCCAAAAAAAGATATATATATATAAATCACAAGATAGCCACCAACCCACCTCTATAAATAATCTTCTCTCACACTGCTAGGCTCTTAACAAACTCATAGAGATACATGTGTGTGTGTGTGAGAGAGAGAGAGAGAGAGTGGAGACATGAAGGGTGGAAGCTTAAACACTGCCGAAGCACCACAAGCTACAGGTGAACACAAATACAAGTTTTCCAAAACTAATGAAATACATATGCATGTGTAGTTCTTAAGAGTGTGATGACATCATGCAGGTATATTAGAACTATTGTCACTGATCAATTTTTCTTATTGCATGTAATCTTTCGTAGATTTAATAAATAGGCCACTTCATCTGGGCGTGAGTCGATTGTAAGAATGGTTACGTGAATTTTGGATTAGTTAGATTCGATTTAGGTCATATTTGTGTTGATTTTGGATCACCAAATTCGGGTTGGGTCTGGATTGTTCGCTTAGAGATATACGTTAGGTTAGTCCTATCACCGATCGGGTTAGCTTCCGCTTGGATGGAAACCAAGTTAGGACCCATGTCATTTCAAGTTGGGCGGAAATTGGATAGAGATTAGGGATGGATAAACCGGTTAACGGGTAGCTGGTTAACCGATTTTCAGTTCAAGAAAATTTCCAACCAAAATCGAACTGAAAACTCTGGGAAATCGATTAGCAAAAAATTTTGGTTCAGCAAAAATCTAAACCATAATTGAATCAACAAAATCGATTACCCCTTTTTTGTTTCAATTTCAAATTAGTTAATTTTGTTTTAGAGAAAAATTTTGGTTTCGGTTAACTAGTTATCAACCAATTTTCCCGACCTTCAGAACGAAACTAGACCAATAACTGAAATCTTTTTTGGTTTGGTTATTTGTACCGATTTTTTGAATTAAAAAATCTTTCGTTCACTTGTTTCTTAGTTCGATTTTCCGATTTTTCGATATGGGTTTTCAATTTTAGTTTTTTTTTTTTTTGGGGGCACCCCACAGTACAGAGCAAGTAGGGTTGTTTGGGGTATTCTAAAATCTGCGGGAATCACACTCAAAGGTTGTTCAATTGCATGAGCACTATTTATTCATTTTTTGTTCTTTATGTTTTATTTTCTTATGGTAAGTTGAGCCATTTATTAGAGCCCCTATCATAGGAGGACCTAGTAGGCAACCAGTCAAAAGGGGATTTCTTGTCTTCTTCTTGAAACACAAGCTTGCACTGCCACGTATATAAATTTTTCACACGTGTAGTTATCTTTATTAACTTTTTAATATATATTTGTTTATATGGCTCTTTCGAGTATGTGCTCTGAAGACATATAGGTATTGCAAAAGAGGAGCGAGGAAAATCAAACCCAGTGGCCCGTTGATGCCCACACAAACAGTTCAATTTAGTTTGAGAAAATTTCCAACCAAAACTGAACCAAAAATTCTGGTAATTGATCAACAGAAAATTTCGGTACAGCCAAAGTCCAAACCATAACTAATCAACAAAATCATTTAACAAGCTTTCAGAATAGTTAGCGATTAACTGTTTGCAAATAATTAAAAAATACATTTTATCCCTATTTTGTTTTTCAATTTTCAAATTAGTTTTTTTTGTATTATAGAAAAATTTTGGGTACCATCAAACCGAAACTAAACCAACAACTGAAAATCATTTATTGGCTGGCTAACCGTACCAATTTTTTAATTAAAAAAAAATCTTTACTTAACTAGTTTTTCGTTTCGATTTTTTGATTTTTGGATATGGGTTTTCAATTTCATTTTTTTTTTTTTGGGCACACCCCCAATAGAGATCGAATAGGGTTAATTTTGGGGTATTCTAAACTCTGAGGGAATCACACTCAAAGGTTGTTCAATTGCATGAGCACAATTTATTCATTTTGCGTTCTTTATGTTCTATTTTTTTAATGGTAAGTTGAGCTATCCATTAGAGCCCCTACCATAGGAGAACCTAATAGGCGATCAGTCAAAAGGGAATTTCTTATCTTCTTTTTGAAGCTCATACTTTTATTGTCGCGTATATAAATTTTTCACCCATGTATTTATCATTATTAACTTTTTAATATATATTTGCTAATATGACACTTGTAAGTATGTAATCCCAAAGCATACAACTAGTGCAAAAAAGGAGGGGGAAAAGTCAAACGTCGTGACCCGTTGATGCCCTCACAATGCGTTGGTCACTATTTCATTGTACAAATCAAATCTTCATATTTATATGATGATTATTAAAAATGTTTCCCAAATATAAAATTTGCCTTTCATATTGAAAATTATGAAGATATTACTTTTAACATACAACCGTACTATAAATTAATTAACAAATATGTAACTAATCGACTTGGATCGCTCATGATTCAACTAGAATCAGTTAAATTTGTTGAATGGTTTCACTAATCGGTTTCATCAATTCAATTAACCTAATTCTGTAAAAAAAGCACCTAGGAATTGCCTTCAATCACAAGTGTTGAAAGATTTACACTTCCCTTACAATATTGACACTTATGTAATGTTTGGTTGGATGCAATGTAATACTACTGTAATGCAATCAACTTTACAATGTAATCATGATTACTTAGTTTGTGGTAATCATAATTACAAGATAATTCTTTTATTACAATAGTCTTGTGCAACCAAACAGGATAATGAAAATACAATTACAAATTTGTTTGCATTACAAGGTAGATTGCATCTAACCAAACATTACATATTTATACTCTTTAATGTTTTTGATGCTTATTATGTTCGTATGTGGCACGTTAATAATCCTTGTAATTGGCATGTCGTTTCGAAGATTTCAAAGCTTCATCACGTTGAATATATAAAGCATATTGGTTCTTGATGGTGAATTTGTTGTCTTTGGTGGTGAAAACAACTAAATGTAAAGTTTATTGATAGTATAAAGCATTTTATGGGATCAATAATGGTGAATTTGTTGTTCTTATTTGGATACTATTTTTTTTGAACTCTCCTATGTTCAATTATCTTTTTTTTGGATTCTGACATATATACTTTTAAGCATAAGTTTCCAAAAAAATCAATTGAATAATTTTAACGAAACAAATAACAAAATATAATTCGAATGTCGAAAATTAAGCATAATGTATAAGGTTGAATTCCAGTCGAGGTCGTGCTAATAGGCTATGAGTCTATTTGGTTAAAGAAAGCTGGTGGGTTGGGCTAAGAATTGGATTAGTTCAAAAAATCGGCCTAGTTTCATTCATGTCTAGGTCAAAATGAATTGGCCTCACACCCATTTCAGGTGTTAGGCTAATATGTGTTTGGGTCGTTAGGTTTAGGTTTCAAATTTTCGTTTAGTCTTATCAAGTGTAATCTTGCATGATATCTATAAAAATTGCAGAGGGAAACCTGGCTTCGGACAACTTAGATCAGGATGCTGCTGCTACTAATGGTGACAAGGTGAGTGATTTGCCTCCAACCCAACCTTCAGCAACGTTGAATCTTGAACAAAATCATCATATTCCTGTTTCAAATGTGATTAAGATCATGCGTCAAGGCCTCCCGTCAGACGCGAGGATAACAGATGATGCTAAGGAGGCAGTTCAACAATGTGTTTCTAGGTTCATTAGTTTGGTTACTCATGAGGCAAATGAAAGGTGCCGCAGGGAGCATCGTAGGACTGTTATGGCGGATGACCTCATTTGGGCCATGAAGGAATTGGGTTTGACCAATTATCCTGACCTTCTTTCTATGTACCTCCGGAAGTACCGCGAGATGGAGGCGATCAATTCTGGGCGTCCTTGTAAGGAGACAGGCTCGACTCAAAAAAGGCCGCGAGAGCAGTCAAGGGCGCAAGGAGTTGGGCCTTCTTGCGAGCCTATGGCTCTGACGATGGCTGGTGCGAGTGCTGGTGCTGGTGCTAGTACCAGTGAAGGCGATGGAAGTGCGTTTGGGCTCATACCAGCCCCTACTATGATGCCACCTGTGCCGGTGATCCCACACCATGGGCTTTTTGGGCCACTTGGAAACCAAGACTACTCGAATGGTGGGCCAGGAGCAGGCTTTGATGCTATTGCTGGAGCGGACAGAACTAACCCAGGCATGAGCTGTGACATTGGGGATGGTAGCAATGATGGGCCAGATAGAGATAGTTTTGATGATCTGCTCGATCCTTTTGCTTCTATAGACAGCATGGAGTTAGTTGATTCACTTACCCATCCCAGCAAAGTTGCTGAAACCAATAGTAATAAGACGATTTCATAAGAAGCTGATGAATAAAATAGTAAGCATTTTGTTTTGCAAATTCAACCACATAGTGGCTGTTAAAATACACACAACAGAAAAGCAAGTCCACGCCGATCTTTGAGAAACGACTTGTATGCTATTCTGCATTGACAGTTACTATACGTATTGCTATGGTATCATTAGGATCTTGAATTGGCGCCAATGCTAGAAGATAATGGCGCTTTTGTAATCTAGCAAGTAAGCTTTTTATTGTTAGTTTACTGTTTAATTTACAATGCTTGTATTATCATTTATCTTGCAAGGGGTTGGGGCTGCTATGCTAAAATCATGGAGAATGGTGGTTGGGTGGCTGGTGGCCGATTATGGCGAAAGCAGCGCAATTCTCTTCCGCAAGTAGGTCTGTAAAAGTTGATCACTGCCCACTGCCAATTGAAAAATAGTAAACCATACTTGAACTGAAATCTATAATCACATAACTCCCTTTAAACCTTAATTCAGAGTGGATCTTGAACTTTGTTCTGTCAAACCCTCTTTTTTTAATGTTTGACACGATGAGATTATTAGACTAAATATCAATCAATTCAAAATCAACTATGACTTAAGATAATTCGACTTGAATCGAACCAAGTCAACATTTCATCAATTCAAATACAAGACATACAAAGTATAGCATTGCAGAAATCTAAACTAAATGACTAATTTACTGGTAATTTGCACTTGGTTCCCCCTCATGTTGTGGACTTTTTTTTTTCAACCTTGACTTTTTCTAGTCAAAATTGACCAATTCTGAATTTTCAGCTAGATAAAAAATTAGATGCATTTCCGGTGAAAGTCAAAAAAGGTGATGTGATGATCAATTTGCCCTTATTTAATCTTCTGCCTCCTAGCCAATTGTCACTTTTTTTTTGGTGGCGTTTGTGAAAGATGGCTCTCAGTAAAGTTGAGCTTCACTCATCCCCAAACATTCTGAAATCCTCTCTCTCTCTCTCTTTCTCTCTATCTATCTATCTATCTATCTATTTCTCTCTTTCTCTCTCTCTCTCTCTCTGTTGGTGCTCTCGATTTGAAGAACCGAAAAGAGAGCACTTGAAGAACTCAGAAGGAAATGAGAAAACATCTTCAAACCTCTGAGATTGCAAATCTTGTGAGTGAGTTGATTCTAGGGAGAAATTGACAAAATTTATTTGTGATTGTTGAAGAGCTTTGGGTGTGATTGGGAGGTGAAGACAAAGGTTTGGGGATCCAAAGTTACAAGAGCTTCAAATTTGACTCCACAAGAGGTAACTTTTTAGCTTGTTTTACATATAATGCTCTTTTGTTCTTAATGGTGTAGTTGACAAACATGTTTGACTTATTGAATGGTGGTCTGGGTTTGTAAAATGTGGAGGGTTAGTTTGACCAATCTTTTCGTTTACATGTATAAAATGTGGGTTTCTGTGCTGTAAGTTATCTAAGTATGTGATTTCATGCAGTTGATTCATGTTATTGTTGGTTATGTGATTTCAAGGAAAAAAATAGAGGGTTTTTTTTTTTTTTGGTTCAAAAAACAAAAGGCAAAATTATCTTTTATTCCATGTAGGGCTTGTAGAGTGACTAGAATCTGTGAAACGTGGAGGGTTATGGTTCATTGTGTGAATTTCAGGAAAAAGCTAGAGGTTTTGTGAAATGTGGAGGGTTAGGGTTTATTGTATGATTTTAAGGGGGGAAAAAAAAAACAGAGGGCTGAAATTTCAAGAAGTTGCATATAATCTTCTGAAGTTTAATTTGTACATGTTTTCTTATGTGTGTTTACTTATGTGCGTGTATGGTTCGGTTATTTGAGTAGGGTTTATAACACACGTGTATTTTGTTGGATTTCCCTATTTGATATGGATTTGATGGGCGAGACAAAATTTGCTATTGTCCTAAGGTATAGAGCAAGGCCTGTTACACTTGGCAGGGATAAGGTAGAGTATAGCATCATGGACTTGGTTAAGGATGCACATGCAATTTTAAACAAGCCCCAGTTGAGAAGAGACCTCAATTTGTTTCCTTAAGCTCACATCCCCCTAACAAGCCAAGTCTGAAGTGGCCTGTGAACAATGATTGGTGAAATTTGATAAGTGGAGGGCAAAGAAGAGAATTGAGTTTGTAACTATGGACCCCATAATGACTGACAAACTACTTCTTCAACTAGATAGGAGTTTAGGGGGCATGAATATTGATGGCAATGTTGTTGAAATTCTATTGACTGATAGTCAGCCAATGCCATCACAAGAAGGAGGGGTAAGTCAAGTAAATGATAATCCTGTTGATAACTTTTGGGACCAAATTGTGGGAGAAACTAATGAGAGTCAACTGTAATCAACTTTATCAGTTGTCTGAAATATTCCCTTAGCCATTCAAGCTTCAGTACCCCTAAATACTCTTTCTTCCAGTTTACCTGCTCCCTATCCCCCTAAGGCAGACTTGATTGAAACCCAAGCCATAGCAAAACCACATGGGAAGAATAGTATGGTTAATGAAGAGGATGGAGAAAGTGATGATGAGGATAATGATGAATTTGAAGGTGAGTCCACTGACTCGGATAGCTTAGAGAGCAGTGACTCATATGGGGTTGTGATTGATGAGGACTAAATCTTTGACTCTTATTTTAGAGATGATGATAAATGGGAGAGAGTATATGAGGGCAGATTCTAGGAACCAGAAGATGATGATAAGATAACATTAAGGCAATGAGACATGTTCACTGATAAAGTTACATTTCTAGATGTAATTAGGGATTACATGGTCCATGAGGGTATTTACATGAGATATTTAAAGAATGAACCTAGTGGATACACTGGGAAGTGTAAGGGGAAGAAATGTAATTGAGAATGCATGCCTCTCTTATGCCTAATGGAGTGACTTACCAAGTGAAAATCATAAAAGGTAAACAATGTTGTAAGAAACTATTTGATAACCCAACTGCCACTTGCTCTTAGATTGCTAGGAAGTTGTTTGATGATGTGAAGGCAGAGCCAAACATCTCAGTTGCAGGTATGAGCAAAATCTTGATGAGGAAGTTCAATCTACAAAAGAAACATAACACTATTTGAAGAGGAAAAGTGAAGATTCTTAGGCTGATAAAAGGGAAGCATGAGGAGGGTTTTAATTTACTTACAAGATACACTGAGATGATTAAAAGTTTAAACCTAGGAAGTATATGTTATACTAAATGGCATAATCCAGCTAAGGGGCAAGGCGTATTTTCTTAAGGATCACTTTCAATGCTTAGCAGGAGGGGTTCTTGGGTGGGTGTAAGAAGTTTATAAGTGTAGATGAAACTCACCTAAAAGGTGCGTACAAGGGGTTCTGTTGACTGCAATGGGAATAGATGCTGAGAACCATCGCTTCCCACTGGCTTATGCAATTGTTGATGTTGAGAAAAAAGAGAATTGGTTTTATTTCTTCAACTGCTCGATGGCCATCATAGGAGATGATTCCAGTGATTAGTATACATTCATAGTAAACAAATGCAAGGTAACTCATCAATTTGGGATTTTTTTTTTTTTTTGGGTTTGTTTAAGTGTTAATCTTTCTTCTGTGTTTGTATGGATACAACATTTTGTATTTTTGTATTTTATAGGGAGTCATAGCTGCTTCAAAGGACATTTTCCCTACAGCTAGGAGGACAATTTGCTTGGTGCACTTGTGAGAAACTTTAATAAGCTTCGCTCTCCCCCTAAGTTAAGTCTGCTTCTGTATAGAGCTGCAAATGCATACTCATCAGTCAACTATAACAAAGCCATTGAATCTTTGCAGAAGGAATCACCTGCAGCTTACACTTGGGCAACGGAGGAGCCAATTGAACATTAGTGTAGGTGTTCATGCAAAAAATGTGTCATTTTTATGATACTTTTATGCCTGATTTATGTTCGTTATAATCGTTATCTTTAGGTTTTTATTTGATTTTATTTTGTTTTGTAGGTATTGAATAATTCGAAAAAATGCATAAAAATGATTAAAAAAATGCCGAAAAAGAAGCATTGGGTCAGATGGATTCAAACCTGATCCAAAAATCATTAGTCCGTTTTCTTTTATAACCCAAAAAGGAAAAAAAGGAAAAATAAAACCTAAATAACTCTACCCATTTTCACCCCCCACCTGTGCCTCACGTGACTCGTAAACCCCCCCTCTTTTAACTCTCATTTGTCTCTCTCCTCTCTCTCGACTTTCGGCTTGAAGAAACTCGATACCCAGAGCCTCACCATCTTCATCATCGCCATCTTCCTTATATCTCTCTCTCTCTCTCTCTCTCTCTCTCTCTCTCTCTCTCTCTCTCTCTCCCCCCAACAACGCCAGCAACCACGGCACATCCATCCACTTCCACCTTCATCCTCATCCAGCGACCCATGTAGCGCCAGCACAGCCACATCTCCATCGTCCACCTCAACCCCTAAATCGACGGTGAAGGAAAGAAGTGGAGCGGCTATAAATGAGGGGGGCGGCGGAATTAGGTAACAATCTACGGTTTCGATTAGGTTTAGTTTAAGCTTTAGGTTTAATTTTAGGTTTAATTTTGTTTTGATTTCAGTCATTCGAAGTTTAGTATCTGTTTCGGTTTGGGTTTCGATTTTTTGATTTATTTTCAGCCTTTAATTTTATGTAATTAGGCTTTGAATTGCTGATTTTGAATTGTCATTCATGAACTTCAGTGTAATTGCAACATTTTTAGGGCTAGTTTTGAGTAATTTCGAAATCCCCCTCCCTTGTTCTTCATTCTGGTTAGAGCATCAATAGTGGCGCTTCTACTACTATTGGTAAGCTTTGCAGCTCATTTCTAATTCTCTGGGCCGTGGATGGCCCAGTTCGAGCCTTCCCTTGTTCTGGTTTGCGATGCTTGTTCTGTTTCTTCTGTTTCCGATTTTGAACCCCTCTCTCCTATTGCTCAGTTTTCAGTTCTATTATTAGTTTGGTTAATTTGATTATGTTCTGAGTTAGTTGAGTTAATTGGAATCACTGATTCTAGATGGGAAACTTGCAAGCTTCGATCTCGAATATGGATTGCTTCTGGCTTGTATGTTCTGTTGATTTGGCTGGAATTTTTTTTTTTTTTTGGCTCAAGTATTGGATTTGTAGTGAGGCGAGGTAGTCTCTGGCTCCTTCACTCTCTGTCTTCTTCATTTTGTTCTTCCAATTAACTTTGGCTCTTTTGATTAGCTTTGGTGTGTACTACTTTAAGGGTTCCTTATTCTAGTTGCTAGTTATTAGTCTTGGCATCTTGATTGTTTTTTTGTTTTACCATTGTAATTTGTTTTGAGGTATGATGAGTTAGAATTTGATTAGTTAAATGCTTTGATGTTACTTTGCTAATATTAGGACTTTGGGTGATTTGAAGCTAAGTTATTCTGTTTATGTCTTCCAAGATATTTGGTTTTCTTAATTTGGATCATTTGATAAGATTATCATTATATTAATTAGTTTCGTACTCATGTTCCATTAAGATTAATTGTGACCTACATCTCTTCGATCGTCCCTGTGGAGACGACCCTCAAGTACTATAGTGAAAGTTGCACACTTGCAGCACTTTTATTTTTTACTCAAAATTACCTTACAAGTTTTTGGCATCATTGTCGGGGACAACGGCGTGAGATTAGGTCATCTTTTCATTTTCTTAGCTACTTTCTTATTAGTTGCATATGTTTTATCTTACTTTGTTTATTTCATTATTAACTATTACTTAGCTTAGTCGTTTCTTGAAAAACTCAAAAATCTATAAAAGTTAGAAAATCCTAAAATCCAAAAAAAAAGTTAGAAAAACTTGAAAACTCCTAAAAATTGAAAAACTTTAAAAACTTTAAAAACAAAATGTCAGTTTTTCATTTCCCGCAATATGAGTATAAACCTTTTTGGAGTTATCTTTCAACGCTTAATGATTATCGTATTCAACTGAATCATAATTTTGAAAAACGGAGAATTTGTGAGGTTATTGCTGTGGGTCTAAATGTTGAGTCGAAGTGTTATGTTGAATCAATTTGTCCTGTAGGTTTAATAGAATTATTATCTAAAACTCAAGATGAAGTTTGGGATTTCTTTGAAAAACTAGATTTGGAAACCTATACATTTGAATAAGGTAACGAGACTTTTAGATATCCAACTCATGGAGAGTATGATTTTCATGCTAATCCTTACCCTCCAGACCACTTTATGAATTCACATGACCCATCTTATTGTTGTGTGCCTCCTCTTTTGTGCGATTATTGTGAATCTTCTAATCATGATGCTCATACTTGTCCTTTTCATGCTTATGTTGATGCTATATGTGCAAGTTTTGAAAAGAAGATTAATGAAATGACTGATCAAATGATGGAGACTATGAAAGTGAGAATTGCTGCATGTTTTCAATGTTTTAACCAAAATAGGGAGACTTATAGTGAGCTAGATTCTAGTTTAGGATCTCCTAAACCTGACATTAGTCTCTATGGACCCTCTTATTCTGCTAGGCCTGACTTAAATGAAGACATGTATTTGCCTAGTCTAGATCAGGAGAGTGACCTCCCTATGTCTCTATTACTTGACCTTGCACCCCGAACTAGCTTACCAAAGGGCATCACTGACGATGCCTTAGTTTCTGCTAACCCACCCACCACTCTGAACGACTTTTGTAAGTTTGATGTAGATGAATAATCTGATACTGTTCGTGAGTTAGATATAAGCGTCACACCTGAATTTGAGTCTCGTGATTTAGATAAGTCATAGGAAGATATTTTACAGGAGTTATGCAATGAAGTAACTGAACCCACTATTTTGGACTTTGATGATGATATTCTTTAGGTAGAATATGAATCTTTTTCATGTGGGTTTGGTGTTACTGAAGGTCTTGATGTGGGTTTCCATGTTGAATATGAATCATTCTCTTTTGGTCCCATCATTCCTGACCTTCTATTTAAGTTAGATGATAATCTTCTATATGTAGAATATAAATCTTGTTCTTATGAGTTTGATATTCATAGAAGTTCTGATGATGGTTTTTGTGCTAATTATGAGTTCTTCTCTTTTGACTCCATCCAAACTGACTTCCTTTTTGAATATTGCAAGTCTGAATTTGTTGAGTCTGAGATCATTGCCATTAAGAATTTTCCTTTAGACCAGACTCTCGTGCTTTTTAATATGACAAAGTTTGTGAACTTTGCACCCATCATTTCGCCTATGTTGTTCATTCATGATGATATAGTTTCTAGGCCAATGATCTCAATCCTGGCTTGTTATTAGTATGTTTATTTTCTTTCTGATGGGGCTCAACTATTTGATAAGTTGAAGCGGGCCCTTACCTATGCTTTATGGGCTAGGTGGATGTGCCCTTTCTGGCTCCAACTCACTGCTTTTCACTATTTCTATGTGATTGAGAGTTAAGCTTCGTTGTTTGATAAGCTGTTACATGCTTTAATGAGTTTTGATTTGAGTAACATTTTTCAGCTTAATATGGAGTGGCTGATGCTCCAAAGACCTCTAGCTAAGTGGATTTCTAGAGGCATAGCTTAGGTGTATTCTTGCACTTGACCTGGTATGATCGTTCTAACTTTTCTTTCTTATTCTTTTCGTACTTAGTCATGGATATTTAGGACTGTGAATATATGAGTGATCGATCTTGAGGAGCAGTTTAGAATTTGTTGAGCCGTGTGGGCTATGATCACCCTTAATTGTGTTATTGATTTGTGAATATTTGATAGTTGTGAATGTATAGGATTATCCTTGTGTATGTTCTAGTTTCATTGTTTGGTTTCCTTGAATTTGTGTTTTGTTCCCTTGGTTTGGTGTCTTCTTTCTTTTGTTTAGTGAGTTTTGGTTATCCTTTGGTCTTGTTTTTGTTTAATAGTTTCTTTTTGTTTCCTTTTTGGTGTTTTAGAGTTTTTGTTTTTGTTTTTTATTTAGCTTTTTTTCTTTTGTATTTTGTTTTGTTTTAGGTTTCTTTTGATTTAGGTTGGTGCTTAGTAAGTCCTTGGTTTGGTTTTGTTTTTATTTTAGGTGATTATGTTTGTTTTGGTCTTGATTGGTTTTGTTTTCTTTTGTTAGGGTTTGATTTTGATTTTTCTTTATTTAGTTATTTTGCTTTTTGATTTTTTGTGTTTGGACCTTATTTTGTTTTGGCTTGGTGTTGATTTTGGTCATTTAGTGGTTTGGTTTGTTTTAGAGTTACTTTTGTTTTTGCTTTTCTTTTGAGATTTTGATTTTGGTGATTTTATGTTTGTTTTCGGTTTTGTTTGTGATTTTTTTTTATTGGTGTCCCAGTTTGTATATATTTGTGGTTTTATATGGTTTTGCGGTTGTATAGCTGATGTGATTGCTTCTTAGCATCTTAGTCCCCACAATAAGGACATTGTGAGATTTTGGTGTGGAGGTGAGGTGCCCATTTTTGAAAAATTTTGAAGATTTTTTATTTTTGGTAACGTTTCGTACTAGCTCTGATTAGGTTCAATCCCCCGTGCTTTGGTTATTAGCTTGTATATAAATAGGATGTACGTAAAAAGTCTCTGACCTCAGTGTGACATTCTAAGCCCTAATTCTAGTTCCAATTGTTCATTATAGATGTCTAATCCAATCTTTGTTTATCCCTTCATCATTATCTTCATGTCTTAGGCTTCCATGAATGATTCTCTCACATGCTTGTGACACGATCACTCTGAGAATAATGAATGAATATAATGAATAAAGAGGAGGAAAAAAGGAAAAAGAGATGAAAATTTGGAATGACAAGTATCTATTTGAGGCATGCGCTAATGGGCGTTACCCTTTGAGGTATGTGCTACTGGGTGTTATCCTTTGATGCAATACTACTACTGGGAAAGCTTGCTTCCAAGGTTAATATGTCAATAATATAGTTTATGTCAATCAAGTGGGATTGAGTCTAATTCTGGTAAATCTAAGCTTTGGAATGATGATACAGTTGCACACGAGCACTGGGATGGATTCAAAATCTTGATGGACAATGGGGTGAAAAATTAGTACTCTGATGTCATTTACGGAGTAGAGGACTTTGAAGTGCATTCTATGCATATGCAGGTTGATATCTTGGTTACATGGGTGATTTAGTTGATTAGAACGTTTATATATCTTTCCCCAAAAGTTTTGAGCAAAAAACCAAAAAGATTTTCTTTTTGAAATAATTTTTATGGGTATTTCACTTGAAAACCCTCACAAGACCTCACTCGTTCACTTGGGAGACCGAGGGTTTTAAGGGGCTTGTTACATACGCTAAATGTAACCGTGATTCCTATGGCAGTGAGTTAGGGATTTCTTCTATTATTTTCAGTTTCCTTTTAGTTAGCTTAGTTGTTTTATTCGAGCACGAGCAAAATCTTGGTGCGGGGGTATTTGTTCATGCAAAAAATGTGTCATTTTTACGATACTTTTGTGCTCGATTTATGCTCGCTATAATCGTTATTTTTAGGTTTTTATTTGATTTGATTTGATTTTATAGGTATTGAATAATTCGGACAAAATGCGAAAAAATGATGAAAAAATGCCGAAAACAAAGCATTGGGTCAGATGGACTCAAACCCAACCCAAAAATCATTAGTCCGTTTTCTTTAATAACCCAAAAAGAAAAAAAAGGGAAAATAAAACCTAAATAACTCTACCACCCCTACGTGTGCCTCATGTGACTCGTAAACCCTATCTTTTAACTCTCATTTTTCTCTCTCCTCTCTCTCGACTTTCGGCCTGAAGAAACCCGATGCCCAGACCCTTACATGCTCATATCCCTCTCCTTTTCTCTCTTCGACAATGCCAGCAACCACGACACTTCCATCCACTTCCACCTTCATCCTCCTCCAACGACCCACGCAGTGCCAACACAGCCACATCTCCATCATCCTTCTCAACCCATAAATCGACGGTGAAGAAGAGAAGTGAAGCGACTATCAATGAAGGGTGCGGCGAAAGTAGGTAACAATCTAGGGTTTAGGTTAGGTTTAGTTTAAGCTTTAGGTTTAATTTTAGGTTCAATTTGGTTTTAATTTCAGTCATTCGAAGTTTAGGATTTGTTTTGGTTTGGGTTTTGATTTTTAGATTTGTTTTTAGCCTTTAATTTTATGTAATTAGGCTTTAAATTGCTGATTTCGAATTGTCATTCATAAATTTCAGTGTAATTGCAACATTTTTAGGGCTAGTTTTGAGTAATGTTGAAACCCCCTCCCCTGATCTTCGTTCTGGTTGGAGCATCAATAGTGGCGCTTCCACCATTGTTGCTAAGCTTTGAAGCTCGTTTCTGATTCTCTGGGCCATGGATGGTCGAATTCGAGCCCTCCCTTGTTCTGGTTTGCGATGCTTGTTCTGTGTCTTCTGTTTTCGATTTTGAACCCGTCTCCCCTGTTGCTCAGTTTTCAGTTCTGTTATTAGTTTAGTTGATTTGATTTTGTTCTGATGTAGTTGAGTTAATTGGAATAACTGATTCTGGATGGGAAACTTGCGAGCTTCAATTTCAAATATGGATTGCTTTTGACTTGTACGTTCTGTTGATTTGGTTGGATTTTTTTTTTTTGGCTCAAGTATTAGGTTTGTAGTAATGTGAGGTAGTCTCTGCCTCCTTCACTCTCTGTCTTCTTCATTCTATTCTTCAAATTAACTTTGGTTCTTTTGATTAGCTTTGGTGTGTACTGCTTTAAGGGTTCCTTATTCTAGTTGCTAGTTGTTAATCTTGGCATCTTGATTGTTTTTTTTTTACCATTGTAGTTTGTTTTGAGGTATGATGAGTTAGAATTTGATTAGTTAAATGCTTTGATGTTACATTTGCTACTGTTAGGACTTTGGGTAATTTGAAGCTAGGTTATTTTGTTTATGTCTTCTAAGATATTTGGTTTTCTTAATTTGGATCATTTGATAAGATTATCATTGTATTAATTAGTTTCGTACTCATGTTACTTTAAGATTAATCATGACCTAAATCTCTTCCACCGTCCCTGTGGAGATGACTCTTAAGTACTACAGTGAAAGCTGTACACTTGTGGCACTTTTATTTTCACTCAAAATTACCTTATAAGTTTTTGAGGTATACCTTTGAAACTGCTGCAAAGGTACCAGATAACTCTACAATTTTTGTTAAATCTTTCAACAATGTCTCAGATGATTATAGGGACTTACCTATGTTTAATGTATGTGAAAAGATTAGGGAGAAAATAACTAACTGGTTTGTTAAGAGGAAGGCTAAACTTAAGGGCTGGATTAGTAGGATTGTTCCCTCTGTGAAAAAAAAAATGTTCTAAGTTTGAGAGTGAGGCATGGAGGCTCGTGTTTCGATTATGTGGGGATAACGTTGGGAGGTGCATGATGGCTAGACAAAGATTGTTGTTAACTTCAATACAAGGACTTATGATTGTAATTACTAGCAAGTGACTGGCATTCCTCATAAGGATGCAGTCAAACCTAGAGTAGTGTGTCCATGAATGCTATACAATTGAGAAATGCAAAGCTACTTAGGACCATGTACTCTGTCAAAGATGCATATTTCTGGCCTTCTTTGGAGAACATGCCTTTTCTTTCCCAACCCCCTTTTGATAGGAAAAGAGGCCCACAAAAAGGACAGAAAAAGGGATAAAGATGAGGGTCCAAAGAAAAGGACAAGAGGGAGGTCCAACACCATGAAATGATCATACTACAGACAATTAGGCCACAACAAAGTAGGCTACATATTGGCTGGTAAACAACCATACCAGAGGAAGAAGTCTCCAATTGAAAAGCCTATTAAAAGGCCTAGAAAAGTGCAAGTCACATATCCAACTCAGGTTATGAACTCACTTTTTTAATTTTTAAAAACATTGGTTTAATTCTTTTAAATATGTGACTCGTTGTTAACATTATCAAGTCTAGTGGTACAAGTTGCCTCTACTTCTACTACCTTATGTGTAAGCCAACTACTATGAGGCTAAGAAAGCTAATAGGCCCAATTTAGCTTGTTTATAAATTTGTTAACTATATATTTATGCCTGTATATGATTGTTTCACTGATTTTTTTCTTAACTTACATCAATCCTATATGGCTGAACCTAGTGTGGTTCAACCTCCATCAATACATCTTCAACTCAACTGCCCAGGACAAGCCCAAGGCACCTAAGAGGGTCAACACATGTTTCTTGTTCTTCTCCCAAGACATCTTCAACTCAACTGCCCAGGAAAAGCCTAAGAAAGGTGATAATCCCAACCTCACTATGTTTTTTTTTTTGGGGGGTGCTATCCAAGTCAAATCATCTAAATTGAATGTCTTGTACTTAGGCTGCTTTTACTTAACCAAGTAGCAGCCATGACAATTTGGATACTGCATCCACCCCACTGTCCAGAACTATCTCTACAAGTGCTAAGAAGACAATTGCAAAGAAAATGCCTCATAATGAAAAGTCCTAGAATACAAAGTCCCCCCTCCCCCAGGATAGTTACTCCCTCTCACTTTGGACAGTACTCCCCATTCCTCTTTTGGATAGTTATCCTACTTGTAAAGTAGTTTGTCATTGGTAGATGCTATCTATTTTTGAACAGTTTGTGGACAACATATTTGACCACGTTTTTTAACACAGTATGGGGTCACCATATATTGCCACCTTTTTTGTAAAGTTTGGGCCCAAAGTAGTTAAGTTATAGGTTTTATCATGTATTGCACTAGAAGGATACTTCTAGGTCAGATTGTAATCAAATTTTCCTAAGAATTACTAAAAACTAATGCATGTATTCAACTTCATTTGCAATTGATTGGCTCTGGTTCTTTAGAAGCACCATTATAAAAGTTTGTGTTTGAGTAATAGTTGAAGCACATCTAATTTCTCCTGATGCAAACAAGCTTTCATTGCATATATTACATCAATATATTTAATTAGTATCCCACTAACATACACATAACTCAAAGCTAGCACTCTTAGTAGGTAAATCAACATTACTCAAGCTAAAAAGTTTACTAATTATTATACATAGTAACTTCCTTCCAAGCTGGCACGCTATTATCATCATTTAAACATAGCCACCATTACAAGACATACAAGAAAAATCCCTGAACACAGCAGCACAATAACCTTCAAGCCATCATAAATCTTCCTCAGCAAGCTCTTTATTTCATGTCTCATCTCTGCCACTTCACTTATTATAGAGGGTATTTCTTCCTTTTGCTTAACTCGATGATTCACATTTATAGCAAATTCAGCTGGGGATCCTCCTCCTATCCTCTGCCTTCCTCTATGTATGCCACCTGATTAAAGACCTCTCTACTTTCTCCTTTACCTTTTTCTTCTACCCAGCAATGAATCCTCCACACTTCAGACATGATATATACGGCATTGAGGAATTCTTCCCTGATCTAGAAACATGATACTCCAATTCAGTTGGTTGCCTACAGTTTAGGCAAAAAGCTTGTGCCTTTGATGTTGGAGACCCAAAGCTTAAAGAACCGTCCATGGCTTCCTCTTTTTCAAGTCTACAAAGAGCAAAAGAAATTGACATTAATCACCAACACTAATAACTTATGAGGGACAAGATTAGAATAACACACAAACACCTTAAAATTTCTATTTATGATACCTTGATACAAAATAAAGGGCAGCCCGGTGCACAAGTATCCCGCGTTCACGCAGGGTCCGGGGAAGGGCCGCACCCCAAGGGGGAATTGTAGGAAGCCTAACCTGACTTTGTCAGTTACTGATTCCACGGCTCGAACCCGTGACCTTTTGGTCACACGAAGACAACCTTATTGTTGCTCTAAGGCTCCCCTTCTGGCTTCATACAAAATAAAAAATAAAATTACTTGAGCTTACCTTCTTGTCTATGGCAGAGGCAAACTGGGTTTGTGGGAGAGGAGATGAAAATGACAAAGGATCCCAAACTTAAAAAATTTTAATTAAGTTTATTTTTGGAAATTTTTTGGCCACTCCCCTATTTAAAAGCTGGTAGGTTGAACGCATGTTAGGTAGTTTAGGTCCCTTATACCAAGTTTTACATGCCACATCATGACCTGGTCAGTTTTAGTTGTTTAAATAAGTCATCATCTAGGAGTGGTTAATTTTAACTAGAAAAAGTCAAGGTGGAAAAAAAAGTCCAAAACCTGAGGAGGCAAGGAGTGCAAGTTATCCGTGAGTTACTCATCTATTCATAAACAACCTATCTTCATGTAAGTTCTTTCCACTAAATTTTAGGAGGAAGTCCTAGCATTGGCCATTCTTTAAAAGCCTAACCACAAGCATGGGATGAGGGCCATGAGGCTAGGCCTTTTTTACATGGTCCCGCATCAATAGACCCTCCCTCACAACCTCACTATTATCCCTTTTTTCTTTTTATATTAAAATTGGCCTCAACACCCTCTTTTGTTGGGTGCCAGCGCTACAGGTGCCACTATAATATGGAAGCTACACATAGGCTCTAATGGACTTGGCAAAACTGCCCGAGACCCAAAACCCGAACCAAACAACCCGGACCCATACCCAAACCGACATCCGAAATGGGATGAAGCAATCTGGGCACGAACACCTGAAGTAACCCGATCCATAACCGAACGAAACCCGAATTCTAGCATGAACTGAAATGAACCACATTTGAAATGACTTGACGTTATTCAAACCCGATCCATAGTGACTGACCTAAAGTGAACTTAACATGGACAATCCAAACCCGAACTGAACCGTACCTGATTTAAAACCGATCTAATTCTTACCCGACTCAATTTTACCCGAATAAAACCTGAACTCGAGTATGCCCGACCCAAGTATAACCCAAATTGAAGCATACTCATAACCTATCGACCTAAAACTATTCTTAATTGCCTAAATTTCATTGCTAAGGTCTAGAAGAAAAGCTCCTATGGAAATTTAGCACAAGTTTTAATAAACAAGCAAGTTCTAGTCTAATTATTAACCATAGTGCATAATGTCACTAAAGTCTTTAACTAGTAGGTAAAATGTAAAATTGTTGACGTATTTCAATTAGGTCTAGCAGCGAGGAGGAGAGTGAGGGAGGGTTAGGCGGTGACCAGCGAGCAGGAGACAGAGGGAGGGTTAGGTGGCAGCCAGCGAGTAGGAGACTGACTAAGTAAGGGAGGGTTCAAGCTTTAGGCAGCGAGAGAAGAGGGACTTAAGCAAAGCAACTATCACAGTCTCAATTGTTCAGTCTTTCGTTAAGGCTTTTCAATTTTTAGTTTCACTTAGATTTTGCTTCTCAAAATAATAAATTCTAAAATTATCAATAGTAAAGACTTTTTGGGGGAATTGTGAAATTTTCAAACTCAATTGGTTGAGTTTAGATAGGAAAAGAAAAATAACTTAAGAGAAAATTTTTACAAATGAAATCAATTAAAAACTTAGGAGGAAAAAATAAAATAGTTAATAATTTTAAATTTTTAATTTGATAGATATGTAGTAAAAATATAAGAGAAAAAATATATTTGGTCAAAATAGGAGTTAAGAAAAGATAAGCAAAATTATCAAATTATTAAATTATTAGGATCTAGTGATCTTATTTTATTATTTGATTCACTTACTGACTTAATGCAATGCATGCTATGATTATAATAAGATTATGTGACTACTGTCAAAAATACCGCAGTACTGATCCATGATTCTAAATCATCTTCATACCATATTTAATTCTACATAATCATATACAAGAATGTATGCTTGTATATGATCTCATAATAATGTGACTCATTTGAATTTTGGACAATTAAATTCTAAGTCTTGAGTTTGGATAATGAACATTCACAATCACATAAATGTAATTCCAATTGACACATACTTATGCATTGCTGTTGTTTTTGAGTTTCAACACATTAGGCAAATGCAGATTAAGTTGTTAATCTCATAA
This sequence comes from Carnegiea gigantea, assembly GCA_029747015.1. Classification (NCBI taxonomy): domain Eukaryota; kingdom Viridiplantae; phylum Streptophyta; class Magnoliopsida; order Caryophyllales; family Cactaceae; genus Carnegiea; species Carnegiea gigantea. The sequence continues at coordinate 221,326 of JAKOGI010000894.1, read as the reverse complement.
AGACAAATCTTTGAATTTTGATGTATGATCACTTAATGAGCTTTCAAAGAACATTAATCCGACTATTGAAAATGTCGATTTGAACCAATTTGTTTCTGTTTTTAAACTCCAAATATGACAAACGTGAAGTTATGAACCAATGTTAGGGTCAGAATAAAAATTTATTATTTTCATTCCTTTTTTTGGGTCATTTTTCAAGGTATGTTTTGGTATTGGGCTTTACCAATGCGACCATTGAGTCATGATTTGTGTTAAGTTGGTTTACTAATTTTGTCATTGAATGGCCTTAATTGAGATACTTGAAACTTGACTTAACAATACATAATCTTTTAGATAATTGTATGATGCATCTAATACAGGGCCCAGGATGGGTTGTGTACTTGTATCTGTAAGTTACTAACTTTCTTAGTAAATTTATAACTAAGCCCATTAGATTTTCCATAACAGAAGTCCCTTATATATATATATGTGTATATATATACACACACACACACACACATATATATATGTGTATATATATACACACACACACACACACACACAAACACACACACACACACACACACACACACACACACACATATATATATATATACATACATACATACATACATACATATATATATATGTGTGTGTATATATATATATATATATAGAGAGAGAGAGAGAGAGAGAGAGAGAGAGAGAGAGAGAGATACAAGTAAAAAGAAGTGTTTTAAATATAAAACACAAATGTATGATTGTTAACATATGAATTAAAAGAGAAATATAGAATAAATGGGCTTGTCTGATTAAACGATTTTTGTCTTTTAAATACAATTTAAGAGTAGAGATGACTATATTGAACATATACAATGATTCGAAATTAATCTAACTCGATTTATATCCGATCCGATTTACAACCTATCTAATATTGACCAAACATTAAACTGAATGCCACCTGTCCCAAATTAAACTCGACTCATACCCGATCCGAACCGATCTACTGTCGATAACCCGAAACAAACCCAACTCGAGCTTCACTCGAACCAAGCACATACCTGATCCGAGCATGGTTGACCTGAAAGTGGCCCAAACTTGAACTTCACCCGAGTTGAACTCGAATTCAACCCGAACATGATTGACTCGAAAGTAACCCGAATCGAACTATAATTCGACCCGTACTTGACCTGAATGGTCCATTTGCTAGGTCTACGCTTTAATGGCTCGTTTGGTTCTATATAATCAAAGTGGTAATGATAATTCTATTACCATGTTTGGTTGCCATTAAGGGATGTAATATATCAAAATTGCATTGCAATCATATTTACTTCTATCTATGCAAATACAATTACTTGATTTTTCCGAAATTATTATGATTGCATACTTTTGAATTAAAGTATAACGAGTTATGAGCTATTATATTTGGAAACTATCTCTTTCTTCTCTCTACTGTCTCTCATTTGCTTCCCATTTCTTAGCACTACACCAGCATGTTTTTAAAGGTTTGAAGCTCTCTTTACTCCCTCTCTTTCCTCTCCATATTAGATAAAATTTAACTCAAACGATGATTATATTATTATAACTGTATTTGTATGTGTTCTAAATATCCTCTCTCTCTCTCTCTCTCTCTCTCTCTCTCTCTATCTCTCTCTCACATGATCATCATCATCTGGTCTCCCTACTTGCTAAACTTCAACATTATTACATTATTGTAATTTTGCGGAATGTGAAGTAAGTCTCATATGAAGTATCATAATCAAGATGATAAGATATTTGATGATAATTATCAATAAAGTCGCAAATAATATAATTAAAGTAGGTAAAATAAAAGCAAACTGAATTGCAAGTACTTCATGCTATGTGTAAAATGAAGTATTGTTTGTAAATGAATTCACCCCATTACAATTGCAAAAACTTTATAACCAAATATTGTAGCGTAATTATTATCCGATTCCATTATACTGACAATTACATTGCATGGTTGATTCCATTGTATAGTGATTGTATTAATTTCAACCAAACTCCACATAAAGCTTATATCCATAACCCCAATATGCATCCAGACCATTCTTAGCTTAAATCCAATACTTATATTGTAGATTTGGTACTATCGGTCCGATAAGTTGGCGAGATTTGAATCACGTAAATCTTATTTTTCTCAGAAAGAGAACAATTTAAATAAATGGCAGTCAAGTCTATAAACCCAAGACACCCTCATGATTTGTAGCTTAAATCAAACCTTAAAGTTGCTTAAAGGTGTATTTTATTTATCTACAATAGTTTCTCTTTTAAGTTTTAATCATCCAGAACACATTTTCTTTAAGACCCAAATCAAAGCATATAGTGCCACTTATAATTAACAAAAATTAAAAATTTATGCCTATCAACAAAATTGGTCGAGAAATTTTATTTAATTGAATGAAAAAGATGGTGTCTTTACGATTCAGTTTTCCATTTACGACGTTAAAATCAGAACTTAATCGCGTAGAGTCCATGGAAGGCCTTTTCTTTTCCCTTATTTTTTCGCCTGACTATATCTTTGTTTTATTAACCTATTTATTACTTTGGCTTTGACTTAGAATAAGAGGTTGATAGCTTTGCCTATTATCGGAACTCGATGTATTTTCTTGGAGGCCAAACTATAACATGCAAGCTGTAAATTTTTGCTTTTAGAAATTTAGATAATCTGTATCATATTTGCAAACAAAAATTTTTACAGAATTTACCGTGTTCAACATGCTGATCGACCTTTTCTTTTCTTTTCTTTTTTTTTGAAGGATATGCAGATGGACGCTTGAAAACAGACAATTCGAGTTTCAAGAAAGACAACATCTATTTTATCATGATTGAGTAGGTTGTGCCAGATGGTGGAGAAACGAGAGTGGCAAGCTGAGAGAGAGTAAGTTGTCACTTAACCACAATTACTTAAAAAATAGATAATCTTATCCTTTTGGATTGTACATTTATTTGGAGCAATAGGGAGAGCCCTGGCATCGTCCTTGAAGGTTCCGCCATTTTCGTTAAGGATTCTGCTTGACTTACCATGTGACAAAATAATTGCGAAAGTCGAAGAAGAATTAGTCCCCAAAATCTCTGAAAGGGTATCAACGTTGGCATTTTCATGTATTTGTTTCTTTTAAATTGGTCACTTTTCGTTCATTTCAATTTGCATACAGAAGTTTCAAATGACATTGATTAAGAAATTTGTACACTAGAAATGTATAGTTGGTGAGTGGGAAGCCTCTTTATGCCCTTCAAAAATATGTCTATTACTTACAAGGATTTTACCTAAAGTATCAGGTCATAAGATAGTTGAGAAAGTAAAAAGATAATTAGTCCTGCAAACATTTGTATAGGGGTACTAGCTCATACCCGTGTATTGCCTCGGGGTTAACTATTTGCATATTTATATGAGGCTTTAACAATATTGTTAAAGAATTCTCCATTTAAGAAAAATAAACTATTTATATACTTATATGGTTAAAAAGATTGTCCCTAGAGCGTATGATAGTCAAAAGAACCAAAAAAATTAAAGAAGACTAAGTACTTTGTTGTCAGCACTCATATAGAAAATCAAAAAATCAAAAACTCATACTTTGCTTCCCTATGCAGAAAAATATGAAGATAAAAGATAAGGATATAGTAAGACAGGAAAATTCGAAGTTAGATACATATATCTCAGCTCACTTACAGAAAAGTAACAATCGGACGTTATAAACAAAATTAGGCTTCTTAGGTTGAACAGATGATCAAGCATTGCAACAGCGGCATTATTCGCGTAGTTAGAAATTCTTTGTTGTAGCTTTCATCGATATATCAAACTCTTCCTTATTTAGCATTGAATAGCACTATTCTAAGGCACTACATTCAGTCTTACTTCTGAAATGAATTCTTGTCATTACTACTTGTAAAAAGAGTACAATATTAACCGAAACAAAACCCAGATAAATCAAGGACCTTTTAAAACAAAGGTTAGGAGGGGGTGAGAACAGTCAAACCAGTTGCCGAAAAGACCCAGTGCACTCCTGGCTTGATGATATCTCTCATCGACTTCAACTACCCCCTTTCAGATCTCTAGAGAAAGCACAGTATTTTAATTGTAAATATGAAAAATCAACTACAAACTAGAATAGGAACCTCGAGTAGTATTCACTTTTCCATTCATGTGATCCATGCCAAACCATCAACCGTACACCGTCAACACCCCCACCAAAAAAAGAAGAAAAAGAAAAGAACTCTATAAAGGTTAGAAACAATAGATCAATTTGAATACTCAAATTTGACGTATTAAGCTAGAAATTGCAAAACTTATGATATGCACACAATTGTGGAAGGAGCCAGGGGCAGGGGACCTGTATCACTGCAAACCAAAAATGTAGAGAGAAAAAGGAACTTTTTACTTACCATGGTGTGAAAATGCCAAACCTTAACCTTACTGGCATGGGTGAGGCTTAGATGGGTACATGGCTATAAAGTCAAATATTTAATGGAAAAATTAGGAGACATCAACTCCACAATGGAGGCCTTCGATTTATGAAATTTAATTTTGAATCTCAAGAAAAACCCAAACCTACTTCTGTTTTTGTCGCTGTGTAGTCCTTTTTCGCATACTTTGTCTAATAGAGCAACCGAACACATATACAATCAAAACTAGAGCAAGGTGCAAATTTCCCATAATTATAATCAAAATCAGATCAAGGCAAATTTAGAGAGACAATGCCTATATTATGAATGAATGTTTAAACACTTACAAACACACAACCAAACACATAAGGAAGAGCCAGGCCAACTCACCATAGAAGACCTTAAGCTTCAGCATCCACCTCTGTTTGTCCAACTATTGAACTGAAATGCCAAGCAAAAATAAGGACCAAGCTCACTGTCGGCCTCTAACTGATTTAAATTAGCACATATGAGAAATTACATATGATCCTCATTGCCAATAATAATTCATGAGAACTAAATATATGTGCTGCTCTTGCTGCTCCTTTTGTAGGGTACTTTAAAAATTAATAAGAACGAGTTCTGCCTTTGACATTTAGATTTTGACATTCCTCTTGACAGTTTTGCCTACTTTCCTTGACGTGCCTGTCCTATATGTAATGCCAAAAACTTCTGTAATCGCCACTTTGGCACCTTGCATCTTGAAGTAAAGCAATAATTGCAACATAAATCGAAGGTTTTCCATCTATTACATCATAAAGGAGATGTTGGCTTGACTTGAGCATGTGTGATTTTCGGAGCTTTCGTCATTTATACCCATGACAATAATTTTTAAATTCATCTCAAACTTGAAGCGGGACATTACTTTGCAAAGAATTAATGGACGTTTTTGTAAGTTGCGTTTCCGAATTTAAATTTTTGAATAAAAGTGTGGATTAATTTTAAAGCTATCGGTTGTATTAAGTAATAGTGGTTGAAGTCAAGGTTAGTGGTTTGTAGTGGTCAAAATATTATGGACCACTCCTTAAAAGTATAGTTAAAAATGTTCGATAAAGTAGTGGATGAGGTAGTGGTTAGAGGTTTATGTAGTATTTTTCAAGAGTTAATGAAAGTAGCTTTTAAGAACCTCTATCTAATAGTTGCATTGTAAATTACAAAAATCTTCTTTTTATTTACTAAAAATCTTTATTTAGTGTGCCCTTTTTAGTCATTTTACCTGAATTGCTATTTCAACAGCTACATTTATTAAATGCATTTATTTTAAATCGCTAGTTGAATAGCTAACTACTAACCACTAACGGATCACAGCTAATTACTAATAAAACTGCTAATAACTAGTAAAACAGTTAACCATTACTAAAACAATTAATTCTACCGAACAAGCCAATTACTTCATGATTATTCAATGTAGTGGATATGGGAATTTAAATTTCTTAAGAAAAATGAAAGTACTGCAAAATGGACAAAGTCATTAATAAAAGTAATATCAACTATCAGGGGAAAAAAGTAATATCAACTATCAGGGGAAAAAAGTAATATCAATATTACAATGGCTAGTTCTGATCTGCATTCTGCTTAAAATAGATGGGAGTGGGAGTGTAAAAGACATATAGTATAAATGTTTCTATCATCAATTGCTGTTATTGGATTCTTTTTTTAATAAAGAGCGATTAACAAAAGTATATTAATCTGATTACCTAGCAAAGTAACTTCCCAACACCACCGCCCCAAAATACCATTCAAGTATATATATATATATATATATATATATACATATATATATATATATATATATATATATATATATTATATATATATATATATATATATATTATCTTAGATCCTCCATTTCACTGGAATCGAGCTACTGTTGGCTCAATAAGAGATAGAGCTCTCCCATCACAAATTTTTTTCATTCACAAGCTCGAATCCGATACCTTACTTAAGGAGAATAAGTGTAAAACCACTTGAACCAACCTGTATTGGTAAATACCATTCAAATATGATTACCATAAATTATATTATTGCATTATAATATATTACATTACATTAAATGATATATCACATAAAAATCAACAACCCCCCCCCCCCAACCAAAAAACAAAAAGCCCAACACCACCCTCTCTTTGAGCTTGATGAACACAAAAACCCTCGGACTTCAACAATCAAAGCAAGCACTGTTAATTACCTGCATATATTTCCATCAACCAAGACCTTAGCAAAAAAGCATGAAGGTTCAATATGGCTCATTCAACTCGTGCTCTATGTAAACTGGCTTGTCCAGTAAAAATGAATTACATTTGTATGTTTATATCACTATGCTTCATATTCAAGACAATATTGCTATTAAGACACTGCATTAAATTTGTTAAAAACTCAAATACGATATTCATGACCTTGCTATAATTTAGATTGTCGGTAAGAAATATACACAAATTCCAAATTATACCACTCTTTTTACCATATGACCACAAATGGGAAAGAGAATTTCCAAATTTGTTAACATTGAGGCATATAAACATAACGAATATAGTTGTGTGTGGTACCCTAATCTACTTGAAGATGAATGTATCGGAAACTATACCCATTCTCGTAAGATGTTTATGTCATAATTGTACTGGCAAGCCATGAGCAACAATAGCACAAATCCTTTGGGGTGTTCACCTTTTGAGCATGCTCCAATCCACATAGATACTATAAGAACTTGAGCCTCTTCTATAGAATCAATCTCAAAATTATTGTCAGCTTATTGATTCTTCTAACATTATCACATAATACAGAAAAGTCAATCTCCTGCAAACACTAACTCAAAGTGAAAATCAACATATAACTTAAAGAGAATTGCAATGCCTTCTTCATTTTAGATGTAGCGGATACTGCAAAACCTATGTGCTATAACTATTGGGTTGAAAGTTGCTAGACATATATAGATGGAAGTATTAGAAAATAATTAAATTGACACAATGGAGACCAAGAACATTTTTGCCCCTGTGCGAATCCATCGAATATTAAGATCAAAAGTGCACTTTACTTGTACAGATTATTAAACATCTAACTCAATAATAGCCGGGCCTATAGGAGCAACCTTCAACTTTTTGCATTGTACTACATAGCAAGTGTAACATTTCTCTACACCCAACCTTCCTATTTCTGCACCTATGTTTATGATAGTTGCAATTTTGAATTTTCAGTTCCTATAAATAGTCATGGAACTTGCACTGTATTCTATAACCCTATTTCCCTCGGTTTCCTTTGCTACTATCCCGGAAATACTATGAACCTAACTATATAACCCCATTTCACTTACCCCAGTCCCCAAATACTCTCTTGTTGCCCACTAGTTATAGTTTACATTTCCACTCCCTACACCTAAAAATACAAAGGAAAAGGAAAACCCTTTCACTACCTTCCTGCAAGTTCTCTTATTCCTCTGTCTCTTTAAGTGGTTTTCCAGGCAAAATTCCACCAAAATAATAAAAAAGGCACACAATTCATGATGAATAACCTAAGATCACAAAAGAATTGGAACTCACTCAGCAAGGATAACAAAACATACTACAAGCATGATGTTTAAGGTTAAAATAAAATCAACGTGATGCAAAGGAAGAGCAAACAAGAGCTAACTATGTGGGGGATGGAAGAGACGAACAGGGTAAAGTCAACTTGCCATTTTTATCAGTATCATTAAGGAAATAGGTAAGATTCAACAATAGTTAGATTAGGTATCAACAGAAAAAGAACCAACTAACGGATATTAAATGTGGATACACAAATGTTAAAACCCAAATGACCGTTCAACTACCTTAGCCTTGTATTGTCGCTAAGACTCGACTATCTATCAAACAACAATTCCATAACCTTTCTTTGAAGACATTATGTAGGAAAATGAAGTCAATCCAATCAAGCGAATCCCTTGGAATGAAATAATTAAACCCAAATGAATGCCAATAACATGCAATCCTGAATCAAAAGAACCACCAATCTTCAAGCAATTTAACCTCCAAGGCCGAAATTGCTCTATGAACAAAAGCTTACCAACTAAAAACCACGGAAAAGAAATAACCCGCAACAATGAACATAAAACTCTAATCTTTAATCAACCCCTTGCCCGAACAAAAGCATACTTCCGAAAACATGATCCCCTCAAATTCTCTCTTTGGACATGTATAGAGAAAGGAGATAAGATGACAAAACAAATTAGAGAATTAGAATGCATTAATTGAGGAATTAGATGTTTGCAGTTAGAATTTGAAATCAGAGCATCAATTAAAGGTGATTTTACGAAGAGATAAAAGTGTTGAAGGAGGCCGTCACAAATATGAATCTAAAGATTAACTACTTATATCAAAGTCCTTCAATTGGAGACACGAATGATCAACCCATAATCAAAAAAAGAGATAGAAATAGACCAAACTAACCTCTTTAGACTCCTATTTACTCCAGTTCTTCATAGACCCCAAGATCAACATCGAAATTAAACCTGGTAATTAGACAGATGACCGAGACTACAAAAATTTACTATCGTTTGCACACCCTCGCCATTTTTTGGGCATTGTTGCACAAATTGCATTTCACAATCGATCATTGTTAAAAAGAAAAAAACATATCATTAACTTTGGGGGGGGGGGGAAGGTAGGGATAGCGTAGGGGGAGGCAACAGGGTCGCAGAGGAGTTCACTGGAGCAGGGGGAGGGATGAGTGTGAGCTTGCAGTAGTTATAGAGTTATAAAAAGCCGACGAGACGTGTCAAGAGCAGTTACAATATTTTCTTATTTTGTCCTTTTGAGCAAGTGTAATTTACGGGTAATGTGCGTATGAATATAGAGAAAGGGGATAGAAATTCTGACATATAGAGCCGCAAAAGTTAAAAGTTTGTTTTTTACATTTTAAAAGTTTTTAAGATACTAACTATTGGGAAACAACAATAAGTGAAATCAACAGTGATACTTACGGGATAGTTCGTAATGCATGTCCAGTGAACTTAAGCAAACATTTCTTTTATAATATATAACAGTTTGTCATTGGTATTTTCATGGATATCTTCTTCTAACTTGGTGGCCTTTTTGTTCATTTTGATTTATATATAGATGTTTTAGATCACAATTAACAAAAAAATTTGTACACTATAAACATGTTTTAAATTCTTACTTATTTTTCATATTAAAAAGCTACTTTAATACTCACGTTGATTCAGGCTAAGTAACAGACGAAATTAGTAACTAATGCTTCCCACTTTAGTTTTCTGCAACCTAAAAAAACAAAATTTTCAATTAATAGTTAAAATACGACTAATCAAACGATGATCGAACTGAATAACAAATTATAAAAACCCCTAGTGCAATCAATTGGTTCAAAAATCCTAACGCTTTCCTGCATATTTGCCCTTGATAACATTGACAATTATACAATCATTCTGCATGAGCCAGAAGAGCTTGCCGTAGGAGAAAGGAAATATAAACAAAAAGGCTGCACTGTGGTCTTCACACTGCAACGGCTATATATTTTGGCCGAGTGATTAATTTGCTTCATCTGCCCTCCATTTTTCTTGTTACTTGCTAATTTTATTCATTTTTTAAATAACGAGTTGCATATTCTTGCATATCTTTCTTACAAGGATTCCATTAAGTCAATTTCATAAAGATACTCTTTCATGATTATTTAATAGTCTAATAAGCTGAATTTGATAGCAAAATGCAAGAAAAGTCATAAAAGCACAACTAAAGCAACTAATAAGTATAAGTCTAGATAAAACCATAAAGCAAAGGTTACTAAAATAGGTTCTTAACTAAGGTGCTTAAGCAGTCACGCTAGTATACAAAGATTTCCTTCCATACTTTTGAATTTTACCAACAAAACTTAACCCTTGTTTGGTTCAAATATTTCATCTTTTATACCCTTATTTGTCTAGTTTTTGTCTCGTGAAGTAATATAGGTTATAGATTTTTATCTATTCTATTTACTTTTATAGGTAATAAGTCGAGTTGAGCAGGAATAAAGAAATTGGCCATACTTCGGGAAATAAAAAGTAGTGGCTTGGACAAGAAAGAATTAAGAAACTTGGAAAGTAAGGTGGTAAATTCCAATTTGGATGAAATTTGGAATGTAGGGATGGCTTGGAAAACAAGAACTCATGTAATTTAGAAAGTTGAAGGAGGCTAGTTCTAATATAAATAGAGGTCTTAGGTACCCTCATCAAATCAGCAATTCTGTCCCTCTTTTCTAGGTTTACATTAACATCGTAAGAATTCCATTAGGAGAAGATTAGATTAGATTAGATTTATGTATAAAGTTTACAATATTTAATATTTCTAATCTCTTTGATTACGTTTCACATCCTTTCTTCTTTTACCTCAAGTTTATTAATTTGCTTATTGGATTAGCTTTCTCTCTATTTAGTTGTACTTCTATGTTGATTGGTCGTTAAATTTGGTTGCTTTAATTGTGGTTAATCTCTTTGATGGCTAATTAATCTTATTTAAGCTTTAACCACACCTATTTTATACTTGTAATATGAGATTTTTCTAATCCTCGTCAAGCATTTGATGAAATTCTTGAAAGAGCTTTCATCCATATTTTTGGACAATTGACTTATGCTAAAAGGTGAAGTCAATTTGCTGACGCATGTATAAAGAATAGCTAGGATTTGTACATGAAAATTGTCTTAATTCTAGTTAGATATAGGATTGCTACTCGTGTAGTTTAATCCTACTGACCCCATGAAACTAGGTGATTAGAATAATTAAGCCATTCCTTGACTGCTGAAAGAGGGCTTGTGTGGTATTGGATGGTGCAACCAACCATTCCTAAAATAATTGCATAGGCTTACGTAGGTTAGGGCTTGTTTAGATTAATTTGTTCATTATATGGTGAAATTACAACCCAAGCGTCATTTTATTACTTTCTTAGTCAGTTTAGTTTTCATTATTATGTCATCCTTAGATTTGCCTAGCTTGTGTACTTGAGATAACTCTAGTACTTGGAAACACAACTCTTTGTAGATAGACCTGCATTTGTCGTTTGCTAGCTATAGCTAGATTGTGCACTTATAGTTTTAACTCAATAAGTTTTTAATGCCGTTATTGGAGGATTGTTGCTTCTCAATAGTGGAACTTACTGCAGCATTCTAGACTAGGCTTTTAATTCGAAAAAAAAAATTTGAAAAATTAAAAATTTGAAAAAAAAGAGAATGTCTATTTTCCAGTTTTCCTAGTTTGAGCATTAGGCTTTTGTGACAATACTTATCTAGATTGATGATTATTGTGCTTAATATGTGCATTTTGTTTACAAGAAAAGGGAAATATGTGAAGTTATCCTTCAGGGTATAACTCATGAGACCGAAGCTATCACGGAGTCCATGAGTCGTGGTTTTTGTGCATTATGTGTTAGTGAGATGTGGGTTTTCTTTGAGTCTTTAGCTTGGCATCAATGACAATCTTAAAATGCTATTGAATATTTTGTGTTCCCTTTCCCCATCCCTATAATTTGCATGCGCAATCTTTATGTGTTGATCAACTTAGGGATTCTTACCACCAGCATTATTATTATGCCCATGATATATATTCTGATTGCCAATTTTCCCACCACAATGTGAAAAAATGTCCTTATTATGCGATTTTCAATGAAGGTTTTGATAGATTAAACAACATGATAGAGACAATGAGTGACCAAAATGCTAAGTTTGAAGATTACTTGCAGGAGTATCACATGTCACATAAGACCAGCCTTAGCCTACTTTTATCTAGACCTGAGGTTAGTTTCTGGGATAATGATAAGTCTTCCTTTCTCCATCCTCACTTAGCACACTTGGAGACACTACTGATAGTGTCTTGACCTTACATGTTTCTTTCATTTCTTTAACTCAGTGTACGAGGGTCGAGATGGGTGAGCTTTTTACTGTTGATGCTAATCTTTCTATTTTGGATTATTCACTTGTTTGGTTGGAAGAACTTACCTTGGCTAAACAATATTTAGACCCCTTTAGAGGAGTCGCATGGTTGTAATGCGGTGGTTTGTTCCCCTCCTAGCCCTTAGTTTGTTGATCCCATTCTTGTTGAGGCCTTCGACCTTGTCCCCATCCTAAAACCCTTAATTCCTACCATCGCCACATATGTGCATGTATGGGATATGTCCCTAAGTGATTTTTACGGGTACGATCCCTCTACTGACCCTCATTATGCATACATAGAGGACATATCTGAGGGAATCATGCACCCATACTTGTTCCATCATTTTATTGATTTTGCGAAGGTTGTCCTTGAGTTTAAGAGAACAATACTTGTATTTGCTATATTTTTACTGGTGTTCTCCTACTTACATCATTTGGAGATGCATGCATTAGCACATGATAAGTAATTGAGAGCTCTGTCAGCACTTAAGCTGGAGACACAAATTTTAATATTGAGGAGGAATAGCTTTTGCTACTTCCACCTCCCACACCATTGTATATATTGAGGAGGTGATAGTTTAGGTGCACTAACACCTGACTTGATAGATTCATTCCCTCTTTTCTCTTTCTTTATTTTTTATTTACATTTAATTTTTCATGTTTGTCTCTTGTTTTTGTGTATTTACTTTTGTAAGTTTGCTTTTTTGTATTTATGTGTTTCATTGGTGTGGTGGCTCTTTGGCTCTCGATGAGGACATTGTAGGTGTGGCATAGGAGAGGCCATGCTTTATACTTTTGAAAAAGAAAAAAAGAGAAAAATTTCAAAAGAACTAAAAAAAATTTATGTTTAAGAGGCTTTGATCTCTTGTACCGTAGCTATTAGCTTGTATACAAGTATGATGTACATGATAGGTCTTTGTCCCAAATATGTCATTTTAGCCCTAACCCCGATAGTACTCCACTACAAGAAATGTTGGTTATGCCACCAGAACGGTCATAACAGAAAATCGGTTCGATTGGTAAAAGTTATTTCCACAAAACAATTTTCTCTAATGGTATAAAGTTACACTTCTAAATTTGTCCAAATGGATGGCAATATTGACAACAAAAACTATTCAATCTATTGGTTATAAGTGTCCATCTCCTTAGGGGTGAGACCCCCAGAATGGTCGGGCGCGTTACTACGTACTTTTATGTTTTTTTCCTAGCAATAGCAGATTGGTTCATCTTTTTAGTTTTGGTTTCATTACAGGTTAAACAAAATTGGGCTATAGACTTATAGGAGAATGAGCCTTGGGCCTGAACAGAGAACCTGACAAGTTCCTTGGGCAGGACCAAGTTCATCTCTTCCTGTGTTGGGCCCTGGTAGTTTTCTTAGCCTGACCCAAAATCTAGGTGCAGGTCTGATCTCCTAGCTCTGATTAGATATCCTAATTCTAGTCTAGGCAGATTCTACTACATTCGTTGAAATCTTTTTTTAAGTCCAGTCATGCATGAGCAGATATAGAATGAAATAGTAAAAAATATTAGTCTTTAACTAAATAGATAGCCAACGAGTTTTTAGAAAAACTTAAAATCATGACACCTTTTGAAGCAGATTATATTAATATGGGCACCAAAAGGACAAGATGAAGCTACTCCAAAAGGGTTTCGGAAAGGCCTCTGAGCAATTCTTAGTATGGGGACCATCCTGAGTCATTGGTGTGGAACTGAGGTTTTAGATTCGGGGGCAATAGTATGGTGATAGGATGAAATGCATTCCATCACTACCCGTAATCACTAATGCCCTCTCCTAATCAATATGAAAAATCAAGGCTTAATCATATTAACGCACATTCATGAAAAGCATTAGAATTATTCACATAGTCAAGGCACAATGTCATTCAAAATAAGCAATAAGGAAAAATTGTTTTAACATATTAAAGCAGCTGGGGATGAAACTATTGTAAAGATTAATCTTTACCAAACTATAATCAACTAAATTTCATAAAAAGTAGTAAAGAAAAAGGAGAGAACGTTATAAAGTACGTCCTCCGGATAACCCTATCTGAATCCTTTAAGAACCCAGTACAAGGCGGTTTCTAGAATGGATGTAATTACTCTCTCCTAATGCTCTTTCTCTCTTATAGAAGAAAGGTCTCAGCTCTCTCTCCCTCTATCTATCTCTCTCTCTCTCTCTCTCTCTCTCTCTCTCTCTCTCTCTTTCTCTCTCTCTCTCTTTTATTTATAGCTCAATACCGCTCTCAATGATTTTTTAATGTACCCCTAACCCAGGGGTCATCCCTATTTTGTTAATTAGACTAGGAGAAGCAAACCTTATCATATTCTAGTTAAACTTCATACTATCTTGGTATATTAGAACTCTAATTAATTAAAATGAATTAATTTAATTAGGCCCGAAATTCTAATGTGCAATAAATTTTGTCTAACTTAACATAATAGGAGTAGGTTTTGGCCAAAAGCAGGAGGGACCCTGGACGAGCTCTATCTCTAGAGAACCCGACTAGGTTCATGCAGAGACTGGCCAATCCTATTGGTCCAGTTTTCCCCATGTTTCCACATGTTATGCTTTTTCTATTCATTTATTTTTGGAATACCGATATACTGGACCCTTAAAGATTCAATTTGGGTTGTTAATTTCGCCATTAGCCCTATTAAAATAGAATGCTATTTTTAGGCATCTACAATATTAGCCCCCATTTTGGCCGAGCCTAGGTAAGGCAAAGGTCAAAGTAATGGCCTTCGCTTGTAGTTACCTGTTTAGTTGTGATGATGTAGGATCCAAGCCTAGTCACTGAGGGTCCTGAAACTTAGCGCCTATCCACTTTTGTCATGATGGTGTCTGATGTCTTTTATCCTTAACTCGTTGGATTAGTGAACTTCCTTGTTGCTAGAGTAGTGGACCTTCTTACTGGTTGGACGAATTTATCTTCCTGTATCACTGGAGTTGCTGACCTTCTTGTTAGTCAAGAGAACTTATCTTCCTATATTACTAGAACAGCAGACCTTCTTACTAGTCAATGAACTTATCTTTATGTATCGCTGGAGTAGCGAACTTTCTTGCTGGTCAGACGAACTTGTTTTCATGTATTGCTTGAGTACTACGTCAGGCAAACTTATCTTCGTGTATCGCTAGAGTAGTAGACCTTCTTGCTAGTCATGCAAACTTATCTTCCTGTATCGCTAGAGTAGCTAACCTTCTTCCTAGTTAGGCAAACTTATTTTCTTCGTATCGCTAGAGGAGCCTATCTTTTTCCTTTTTTGCAACTCAAGTTGTATTTATTAACAAAATGTTGGGACCATCAGTTTTAGCATTCAATTTTTTTTATATGCACACTTTGGATGCTCAACGATGTAGATTATCCGTTGGCTTCTTCCTTGAATATTTTGAAATACTCTCATAAATATTTCGTTCTTTTCTTAAAATTGCATGCTTTCCCTTGGATATTCATGCATGTAGAATACCCCTCAGATCCATTGGCCTTTAATTGGCTTCTTCCTCTGTTGAAATTTGACCAATACCGCAAGCACACGGGTAGTCGTAGTATAGATAAAAAGATCGTCCTCAGGGACCAAAGTAATTTATTGAGCTTTATCTATCAGAATATGCTAAGCAAATTCTAAATCAAGAGGTTTTGATTCAACAACTTCAAATTTGCTAATTCTAAATTAATTAAGGAAAAATGCCTAGGAATTTATGTAGTTAAGAAAGGTGATTGGATCAAAATGATAAACATGTACTTTTCTTTAATTAGTTAATTTTAAGGAATTGCAATCTATCCAAAAAATTTAGTCTATTCTTTCGAAATCAACCAAATTTGTCCTAACTAAGCAAAAGTTGTTCTTTCAAACTAGTTTGTCTTAATCCAAGTTGAATATTTTTCATTATGCTCTAGTCTTCCCAACATGCAAATCTCTCTTTTGAGTTGACGCTATGTTAAGTTTTATTAAGCAGTTTAATAATCAAATGTCACCTTTCAGTTTTGCACTCAATTGTTTCAAGTATGCAAGCAAACTTTGGCAAAAAATTCACTCACAACATAATAATCACTTGATAGAACGAAATCAAACCAATCATGAAACAAGCACAAATCTATTGCTTAAAACATGATCCAACTACACTTCCATAGACTAACAAATCCTTAGACAAACTACTCACATATGATTAAAGATTAAACAACAAACCAACAATTCGTTGAAATCTAAGAGAAAGGGCTAACAGAGACAACCTTCATCCAAGGGCTTTAAACCTCCTCAAAACCAAACACACTCAAGATTTCTCACTAGAACAATAATCAAACTAAAAATCCTAACTAAAAAGAGTAAAATTTAGAGAAAGAAAATGAACTATGTTATGCCTCTCTCTTTGCTATTGAACGACAGGACTTTTATAGAGAAGTTTGGATGTTTTCAGCCACACAGCCAAAGGAAAATAAAGAGGCAACAGTTTCACAGCTCACCAGGGTCCATGGTAGGCACCACGATCTAACCGTGGTTTTGGCTGGAATCGATTTTCTGCTCTTGTCTTGCTCACGGGGGTAGCATCACATGGGTGTCCATGGAGGAGGTCAAAATGCATCCAACGAGGGTCAAATGCTAGGTAAAAAGACCTAAATTCCTGCAAAATACATCAAACAACCATACCTAAGTATAAATCGAAAATAGGAGTATAAATAATAACTTAAAGTACGTAATTCTACTAAAAATGTGGTGAAATGGCCCTAAATGATGTATACATCATGCACTTCTCAGTATTTTCAAGAGAAACACAAGCATGCGATGGTGGGGGCACCTGGTTGGGTTCCTTGATCACTTTTCTTGTGTTTGCTTTCTTCCTTTTGTTTGCATGCTTGTGTTCTTTTGATGGCTGTGAATTCCCATGCACATAGAGATCGTACCTGGGTCCCCATGGCTAATCTTCTTTACTTGTTTTTCTTCTTTTTTGCTTAAGTGTTTGGCTCTTTGTGGAGATAATATGATCATGTGAGGTGTGGGTAACCCAGTCAGGTCCTTTCTTGGCTTCTTTCTCCTCATTTTTCCTATAAATAACCTAGCTTGTTGAGTATTCAATCCACTCCTAAAGTGTGCTTCTCCTCCTCTGTCATTCTCTTTTACTTTGCTTTCATTACACTTCAGTGCTTTCAAGTATGAGTCTAAAAAGAGCTCATCCTCCATGTCGATCGTGTTAAGAAAGACTTGCATAAGATTTATTTATAGAAATGGAATGGGAACCCATTAAGGCTTAGGATGGCATTGAACTTCTTATTGAGATAAAAGTGATGGAGTGTCCTCTGTGGCTAGATTTTCTTGGGCTTTGTTAACCAATAAACTAAATTTGGGTTGATGTCCTTTTTATAAGGATGCTTACATAAGGCTTTCTTTAAGGATAAACGCCCAACTTTGACTGAGCTTGATTGATGCGAGGGTCAAAGTATAGATGTCTACTACGATAGCTGTTGACGTCGTCTTGAGAGCCTTTGATGTTGATTCATGGCTAACCAGGATTGTGTGCCCTTTAAGGGTTCCTAAATGATGAGGGTAGAGGGAGGTCTAATAAATAGGCTAAAGACATATGCATTAATGTAGGTACATTTGGTACCTCAAGTGAGACTATAGTGATGTAACAATTATGTAGACTCAATTATGCTGACTATGCAGACATGATTGTGTTGACTATGTAGATATGATTATGCTGACTATGCAGACATGTGATGACCTAACCTCGCACGCATGTAGGTCTCCTACTAACTTTAGGGTTCATTGGATAAGGCCTGATCAAGGTATAGAAGATGATGGGTTAGGCATGTTGATGTTCTGTGCTTTAGGATAGTGGATGAAAAGTTAGGTGACTACTGGGTTAGGCCAAGTCAGGGGGCTAAGCTGCCCAAGATAGAAAATCTTTCTTTTTAAGCAAGAAATATCCATCAATTTGCATTAAAGTACTCCTGTTTTGAGGAAGTCCCCAATCCTTGTTCGCTACAACAGAAGCCCTAGATGTGTGAGAATATGATAGCCAAAGCTGTTTTTGCTAGTTTTACTTGTAATAGCCCCCCAGTCTAGTAAAGTAAATGTGATCCTTCCTATGTTTGGAAGGTGCATTTGTTGGTGCTGCTTAGAGTAGTGACTAGTTTAGTATAAAAAATATGGTTATCTCCTTGTCAGGAAATGTTTACCACTTGGGGAGCCCTAAATACCTAGGAAAATATAGAAGAGCCCCATATCTTGCATAATAGGTGAGTGCCCAATTAGGAAAGTTGATACTTTGAAACGAGTATCCACTCTTGAATTTATAGTCGTGGTTGAGACCAGGAGTCCTAAATTCAGGAATGGAGGTTAGATTAGAGGCTATGATGATCGAGAAGAAGCACAAGTAGGCTAACATTTATTCAAGCCTGGTTTAATTGAAGTATGCAATAGAATGCTTCTTGTCCTTAAAAACCCAGGTTTTATTTTCACTCTCCTTATGCCTAGTTCGTCTTTAAAGGCTTTCGAGTCAGCCACTCTTTATTCTCTCTCTTTTTTTTCAAAGACTTGATGATTCAATTCATATGTCCCTTCATTTAAAAAATCTTCGTGGACAGGCCTCAAAGGAGTTACCTACATATCCTATATGGAATCATGCCAGTTGTAGTTCAAGGCTAAGACATGCAACTTAAAGGAGGGATTCTCTCAGGAGGACCTTGTAAGGCATGCTTCTAGGTTAAGGTGCCAAAGGAAGGGAATTGGTGTGAAGGCTCAAACAATCCTTATGAAATCCCTAAGTGTGCATGGTTGATGAAGTCAATGCAAACCGGCAATTTCTTTCTTATATTATCCTTCTTGTTTTTAAATTTTTTTCTTTTTTCTCTCTCTTTTTTTTCTTTTTTTCTTTTTCTTTCTAGATGTGACCATTTGGTGTGAACCTTCTTTCTCTTTTATTATTGTTGATTCATATTGATATCACCCATGACACACTCTCCCACTCCCTGGTTAGGTCAGATGTGGCTACGAAAGAAATATGCTTATTTTGAAGGCTCAAAGGGGTTGCAAGTGGTAATTTATCAGGTTCAACAAAGGTATTAATGTAGGTTATGAAAAGAGGTCTCCTATCTTATGCACATCCTTTAAAGTTGCATGACTTATTGTAAGAAAAATCTTTTCCTTGCTTTAGATGATGGCTCGAAATCCTTAGTTTCTCTGTATTTTATTTCTCTTCCTCTCCTTTTGCCTAACTCACTTTGTCGGGTTTTCAAGCTAGCCCCTCTTGTTTTTTTTCCTTTTTGCCTTTTTTCAGTATGGGTCCGTTATAGGACAGAAGCTTCTAGAAAAGATGGATATGAGAATATACAAAAGAACTAATGGAGGAGATGATTTTGTTAATAAATCAAGGTTCATTGGACTTGTATTCATGATGGGAAAGAAAGCAAATGACTCTAAGACTTAACACATGAATATAAGCTAAGCATGACACATAAGATTACATCATACTTCTAAATTCAATGAAACTAAAGACCTCTTATGTGGAGGCGTTTTGGGTTCGGATTCAACTATACTTATTACTTGAATAGATGAGCCCCACTTTTCGTTTTGGTGGTCTGAAATGGCTAGAATGTTATAATGTAAGCCAAGCGGGTTGTTTCCCTTCATGAGTAGTTCAAAAAGGGATGTATTCAGTCTAGCAATCCAGAGCATGGACCTCCTTGGTTCTGGGGCATTTGTCTTTCCTGTCTATATTTTAATAGTTGTCGTTTCAGTTGCTGCCAGTCTTAACAAGTGCCTCCCTAGTTAATTCTTCCTCTAATAGCATACCTACATTCCTTAGTGCAATTAAGTTTTCAAATAGGTGAATCGCAAGTGTTGTCTATATGCGAGCTAGAGGTTCTTGATGAACAACCTTCCTTGATCAACCTCTAAGGATCGGTTAGCCATATGAGCGGCTTTTACTCTCCATCAAGCAAGGAAATTAGAAAAGCTTTGCTTTTCCATCTACTTAGTTAACTTTAGGTCTTTGAATGTGATTGCTAGGCTAGCATTATATGTATATTGACATAGAATTTTTTTTACGAAGATCGTCTCAGTATGTAACCTTTTGTGGGTCTGCGGTATTATACCACCTCATCACATCCTTGTCGAACGTCCAAATAAATATGATGTGGAAGATTTTTAGTTTCATAGAACTTGATATCTAGCATAGTAAATTTTAGAGGTAATTTTCCTTTGGGGATACAAGTGAAACCCGCATAGTCATTAAAGTTGTTGCTGAACATGGAAGATTTCTTAAGCAGTTGTTCTATTCGATCTGCTCATGGATCGATTTAAGGAGTGCTCTTTCCCCCCTTTTCTTCCTTATTCTTATCATTTTCCCTCCTCCGTTGCGATGTTTGTCACCTTTTTTCTTTGGGGTGTTCTTGATAAGAGTTTGGACTGTAATAGCCATTAGTTCTATCTCCTTCTTACTCTTATCCAGCCTAGTTTGCATTTTTTCCACCATCTTTATGAATTCAGCCAATTTGTTACCTCTTGCCATCGCGAATGGTGAAGTATTGGACTTTAACTTTGATTTTGAGTTTGACCCAGTTGGTAAAGTTCCCTTGGACTCTTATTGAGATAGAATCTCCCAGTTTGCAGAATCCGCTCATATGCCTTCTTTGTCTTCTCTAACCTGAGCAATATGGTGACGGTTTAGAGAGGCAAAATGTTATAAGTGGTCAACCATGTAAGATATGAGCTACAGTAAATGGTCAATGATTTGTAATTTGAAGAGAAGGATACAGTGGCTTGATGAACTTGTAGGCTTAGGCTGAAATGAGGTTAAGATATGGGGGTTTTAGGTTAAAATTAGGCCTTATCCTATATTAGGTCCTAAGTTGGGCTTAAAGAACTAACTTAAAAGCCTAAGTCAGACTCGAGTCTTTCTTAGGTGAAATCACAGGTCTATTGACCTAAGTATGACCATAGTTTGGCTTGCCTAGAATGGGCTGGTTTTGGCATATGGGTGGATCTAAGTTGACTAATATAGAGATCCTAGATCTAGGGAATGTAATGCATGAACCATAAACTTATGCATGGGTAAGATATCTAGGTCTTATTTGGACTTATGCGTTGTGAATATAATGCACAATTGGATCTAACTTAGAGTGGACTAGTCTTCTAAAGGTCTAGTGAGCCATATTATGCACCTTAGTCCTAGATGGACTGATGGACTGGGCCTAATCATGCATGACTCTTTGACCTCATGTATCTAATAGCTAATGTGCTACGATGATAAATGAACTATTCTAACTTATAGACCTAACTCTAGCACTGAGAGCTCAGAATACCATCTTGTGCCAAACCTTCAGGCATGGAGACTACCCTGACTTCCTAACTGGATCCCGGTCGGATCCTAACCAGGCCCAAATTTACCCTCTTTTATTCTAACTCTCTGCTGAACTTTATTACATGCAAGCTAATAGACTCTACTAGTTGGATCCTTAGGGATCCCGGCTGTGTTTTGGGTCTGAGACAAACTTTATTTTGCCCACAGACACAAACTACCAATTCCTCTCTCTCTCTCTCTCTCTTTTTTAAACAATCCTGGCTTGGATTATATATTGTTTAACTCGAACTGGTACTTCTATACTAGAGTTAGAACCTTTCGGATTTTGGATCAGAGTCCTGTTAAGAATCAATTGGGCCAGAAACCGTTTTGGTTCCTAATCCAATTTCTATGATTCCTTTTCTGCACGAAACTAGTACTCTAAATTGGAGTTAGAAGCTTTCAAATTTTGGATCAAGGGTCCTATTAGGACTAAATTGTAGGACTAAATTGGCTGAGAAACCATTTTGGTTCCTAATCTAATTCCTAGACTTAGTTTTTCCCTAATCTAGGCCCTTTTAAAACTCATAGTATCAACACATAATCCTTCTAGCTAAAGAAGTTAAATCATACATGGTCAAATTGTATTCCAAACCTCAAACATGAGTTCCACCCTAAATAAAGTTCTATGTTTCAGGTTAGGTTTTGAACAATCCTTTCATGACCTAATGCTTCGTATGTCACTTATGGGGTACATGGTATGACTAGAATGTTTTGGATGCTTCCTTGAGTTGTAGGGAATAGAAAAGTATGTCGTGAGAGGGTGAAGCAACTGCCTGCTCAGTTGAAACAAATGGACCCACCGAGTGACTAGCCACTTTCTCAAGTGGCAAAATCAGGGTTTCACTTAAAGATGCTATTGTGCAAGTATGTCTAATGCAAGTATAATAAAATAGTTTCCTGTATTGAGTTTCAAATCTCACCCTCTTAAAAATATATCCGCAATGGAGTCATCACTGTAAGGATCCACCTCCCAAGGGGTGGGATCCCCACGAATCGTAAGGCTCATTGTTTATTACTTTTATTTATTTATCTTTTTAAAGAAAAGGTGTATTAGTTCATCTTCTTATTTTGTTTGTTTTATTACAAATTAAACAAATTTGGGTTATAGACCTATAGGAGAATGGGTGTTGGGCCTAGCCAGAGCACCCGGCCAGGTTCCCTGGGTAGGACCAGGTCAATCTCTTCTTATGGTGGGCCCTAGTAGTTTCCTCAGTCTGACCCAAAATCCAAGTGCATATCTGATCAAGGAACTCGAGCGGGTTCCTGGCTCAAATCATATACCCTGATTCTGATCCAGGCAGATTCTGCTTTCTTGATCCAAATCGATTTTTTTAGTCTAGTAGTGAGTTTTCAGGGAAACTTACAATTCATAACACCTTTCGGGGTAGATCATACGATAGCGCCGAAGGGATAAACATAAGCTACTTCAAAAGGGTTTTAGAAAGGGCCCCAAGCAATCCGTAGTATGGGCCCATCCTAAATCTTTGGTGTGGAATCGAGGTTCTATGTTCAGGAGTGATGGTATGATGATAGGATGGACTGCATCCCATCACCACCCGTCATCACTGACCTCATTTACTAATCAGTATAGAAAATTAAAGCTTAATCACACTAGCACACATTCATGCGAAGCATCAAAATTATTCACATAGTCAAGGCACAATGTCATTTAAAATAAGCAAAAGGCTAAATTGTTCAAAATATTGTAGCTAGCGGGGATGAAACTATCTTAAAGATTACATCTTTGTCAAATTGCAATCAACTAAATTTCATGAAAAGTAGTAAAGAGAAAAGGGGAGAAAGTTATAAAGTATGCTATTAGGATAACCCTACCTGAATTCTTTAGAAACGCAGCATAAGGTGGTTTACAGAATGGATGTGATTACTCTCTCCTAATGCTATCTCTCTCTTTTAGAAGAAATGACTTCACTCACTTTTTGTAGCTTAATACCGCTCTCAATAGTTTTTTAACGTACCCCTAACCTAGTGGTCAGCCCCCCTTTTTATAGCTGTTGAGGAGGCTATGTGAATTAGATTAGGAGAAGAAAACCTAATCCTATTCCGGTTAAACTTCAAACTATCTTAGTAGACTGGAACTCTAGTTAATCAACAATGATTAATTTAATTAGGCTAGAAATTCTAATTTGCATTAAATTTTGTTTGACTTAGCCCAGCAAAAGGTCTGCCAAAAGAAGGAGAGAGCCCGGGCAGGCTCCATATCTAGAGAAAACCCGGCTGCGTTCATATGGGGACTGGCCCATTGGGCCCGTTGTCTCCGCATTTTGGCCTGTTTTGTTTTTCCTATATATTTGTTTGTTTTTGGATTGTCAATTCACTGGGCCCTTAGATATTCAAATTGGGCTATTAATTTTATCATTAGGCTTATTAAAATAGAATGCCATTTTTAGGCATCTACATGGGTATTGTTATTGGAAGACCAATATTTGATTTTTTTATTAGTGTTCTCATTTCAACATCCCCAATTTATTTTTAATCTAATGTAGATGTTGCTGCTGTTTATGATTTACCGCCATAGACTACATTGTAATTATTTAAAAGCTCTTTAAAAAGTCACTAAAATGAAATTTGGAATAAATTAAAATATGCAACATCATAATAGTCTTCAATTTCACGAGGAAAACCCCCTAGAAAAAAAACTACTGCATCAGTTAGAGTGTCTAAGTCCCTTAAACAGAGTGTCCACGTCCTCTCAAAATTTGCAGCCTCATGTTGATTGACGACAGCACGTCCTACTCGGTGTTAAAGCTTCTTCATTGCCAGGCCCTGATTGCCATCATGCTCTAACCCTGTTGGACACCGGTCCTTGTGTGACAAAGAACTCAAGTTTGATGTAGAAGTATAAACCTCTTGATTTCATGTAATTTAATAGAATTATTGAACTCAAATTTGAGGGATTTGCAAATTGGATTCATTAGGGATGAAATTCTATTTAATTATTCTAGAAATTGTTGTTTTCTTATAGAAATACAATCAAACTGAACTGTTGATCTTTTTGCTAAGAAGCCAAAGCCTGCTGCTAGAGTTCTTGCTAAGTGTTCGGTTCCCAGCCGACACAGTTTTGACCTCCCTCATGCTTGATTTTAGCTCACAAATAACTATCAATGTAGTCATTTATTAGTGTTTTGTGTTTTGTAGGAGTAGAAGAGGAAACATTGCTCAATTGGAACAAGAACCAACCTATTTTGAAGCCTATCTCATTGGGATTGACAAGGAAGGCTGCCCAGGGACTTCCAAGCTATCCAAATCATGCCACAAAGTGTTACAGTAAAGGAGATGCAAACAGAAATCTAGCACGAGGCCCCGTGCCTCGTGGCATGACCATGCTATCTCTATGCTGTCCATTTTTTTAAATTGATGTTTAGGCTATAAAAGGGGGTTCAACATTTTTTTAGGGTTTATTTATGTTTTTAGTAGTATTTTTCTCTCTCCATATTAGTCTTTGTATAAACTGCACTCTACAATAATGAAAACTTAGAAATTTTGAGGCTTTAATTAAGCTCTTGCACTTTTCTTGTTGCTTTTCTTCCTTAGTGCACAATATAACATTCTCTCCCCTCAATGTGCCCAAATACTCTGCTTTTAATCAATTAGAAATCATCCCCAAATATGCGTTTTGGGGTATTTGGGGTTGTGGGGAGATTTTGGGATCAATCCCAAAGGATTTGAGCCCTTAATCTACCTCTTAAAACTTAATCATCTTTTCTTTCCATTCCTCTTTTTCTATCTTCATCATCGATATCATAATATTGGGTTAGTTATTTACAACCTTGAAAAATTAGTGCCAGAAGCTCAAATTGGTACTTGATGATGGTTTTGTGGTTATTGAATATGGATAAGAAGCTTTTTGATCAAAGAAATTTCATCATCAATGAAGGTTGATTTGTGGGTTACTTTCTCACCCTTTATTTGTATTGCTATTTATTAGGATTAGTGGTGAGTTGGGCTAGGTTTTCTTTTTGTGAGTGATCAATTTAAGAATTTTTGGGATTGTGTCAGTGGCCATGTCGAGCCCCTAATCACCCCTTTTTTATGTGCTATCTGTTATTTGATTCTGCTTAGTTAGTTGTTAACTAGGTTAGTTTAGTTTCCCCTGTTATTATTATGCTTTGGATCTTTATTTGTAGTGAAGTTAAATTACATTTGCATTTTAGGGTAGCTTAGTTTAGTTAATCAAAAGAAAGCGTCCTTCTCCATTAAGAAAATCTTAGGCAAATCTCTTATCATCCTAGGGGATGAAATGCCACTTCTCACCCAAATTCTACCAACACTAAGTTAGTAGTGGTGTGTTTCGCTGGGTTGTTGCTGGGGCTAGTAATGATATATCCTATTAGGCATGTGACAAGGGTTGATAGATGACATGTTTTGTTGTCTTGGCCCATGTCTAGTACCTCTAGTATTAGGAAAAGAAGGAACGAATGAAATATAAATAGCCAAGGGCTTAATACTCATATTGTATAAAGCAGGATTTTCCATTTGTTAAATTGAATGCATCCCTAGTAGAGGTCGACCTATGAAGTTGGCTAGTATATTAGATATCCTTTCACTTAGCAAAAGATATTTGACACACCACAAGTGCACAGGTGTTGTAGTTTAGATTAAATATCGTTCCCACAGAGACCAATGCAATTAAGTTTTATCCTTCTAAAATGCTAAGCAAATTAAGTGTTGACTTGGGATATTTTTCAAAAACTAATCTATCACTAGACGAATGCTAATCGTGGTCGTTTCTTGTTCTTCTTTTTATCCACAAGCATAGCGGTTGGGGGGCATATGTGGTGAGTCAAAAACTCATCATTTAAGGGTCAAGACTTGGTCAACGAGACCTGCAAAAATCATTAAAGAACTATGCCCAGGTGTAAAACGGGAATTTGGGTATAAATTATAACATAAGAATTCCCTAAGAATACAACATGACAACCCAAAAAAATATATAAACTTTAAGCATTTATCAAACTCCCCCTTACTTAAACTGTTGTTTGTCCCTAAGCAATTATGAAATTGGAACTATGATGAAAAACCTCCTCAAGTAAACATTAGTAGCATAATCAATAGCTAAGTCAACCAAAGAGTTAGCCCAAAAGTGAGTTAAACCATTACAAATGGATAGGAGAATAAAGTTTTCGAAATATAAGTAGAGACTCATCACTCATGTGTTTTTAAAGAATAACTTGGTTCTCTCAAATCTCATTCTCAAGAATTAAATCTACTAGAAGCTTGTTAAGACCTTGCAATTTGCCATCACTAGAATGCAAAACATACTACGCAATCATGAGGGCTTGAATAGGATTGTAATGGGGCTATTGGCAAAGGTTTAAAGGGGAACAAATATTTTGGGATTATGGAACAAAAAGTCAAAGACTAAGAGAAAAATTATAGCCTCCAAATCTCCCATAAAACAAACTCCTCAAACCTTAATATATCAAAGACACAAACAAATCCCCTTGGTTGGTTCAAAATCGAGAGAAAGGATTGAAGTGATTCAAATGCCAAGTTCTTTTATTTGACTTTTTTTAAGGCTTTGTATTCATTTTTTTAATTTTTTCATCATTTCTTTTCCCTTTTTTTTCCTTTTAAGAGAACGATTATTGGCACAAAACATTAAGCACCTTTCAACACTTCTCAACCAGCTCATAATAAACAATGTAATTACAGCTAAGAGAATTCGTACATGGAACTATCAAATCCCTTATTATATCCAAACAAATTACACCCAAATAATCACCCACAAACCACTCCCAATTAAGAAATGAAACTGTATAGTTTTGGCTAAACAAGGCAGGATATGTATTTGGCCAAGGGCTCTATTAGAGGTTCACATCAAAAAAACAATATCAGGGCTCAAAGGGGGTAGCAAGGGGTAAATCATGCTTAACAAGGGTGGTTATCTCATCAATGCAGCTTATCAGTTCAAAGAGTGCCTCAATCATATTGTCTAAATGTGTATGCTAAATGTGATATTGAACAAGAGTCAAGTTCTAGAGATTTACAACCTAGGAAGAGTCACACATGAAGAGGAACAAAAGTCTAAAATTGATGAATTAGTCTATTCAAGCTCAAACTCTCACATGACACTACCAAAGTATGACTAGCTCATTAAATGTCACGTGCCAAATATTCATGCAAAGTGTCATTGGGCAATCAACTCATTTTTAACATGATGGTCAAATCAAGAAGCACATTTCTAAAAAATCATAATCAAATATTTTTATTCGCAAATGGGCATAACTAAAAAGTCAAATCTAAGCCAAAGAAAGCTACCTAGTCTAAAGACTTCATCATCAAAGGATTTGTTTTTCCCTGTTTTTGTTCCCCTTTTTTTTTTCTCTTCTTTTTCCTTTGATTTTTTAAAAAATTTTTGGTGTCATGCTTAACCTAATATGCAAAAACTAAGAACCTAAGTGTTCTTAAAATAGAAAGAAATCTAATATGCAAAACTAAAAAAAAAAAAACTCCAACAGCCCCTAAATGCACACTTTAATGCAAATCATATACGACATCCACATGCTCACAAATACATATTTACAAATGAACTTAACTACCCCATGCTTAGACAAAACATTGCCCTCAATGCAAGCACATATAAATCAATGCGGAAGGGGAAATAGAACTAAAGAGGAGGAGGGGGGGAGAAGAAGGTGGGTGGGGTTGAGATATATGTCAATCATGCCAAGTATCAAGATAACCCCTAAAGTCTTTGAAATATTATGTTTTGAAAGCAATCATCTCGCGGAGCTAATCATAACACTTCTGAACAAAGTCATAGGGGCGATATGCTCAGATTGAACATAAACCCGTAAGGAATGTTGCTCCTCTTGGATGGACCAGAGGGTAGCGTCGATATCAGTATAGTCCTAGGAATAGGAAGTTTGGGATGAACGAAAAGCACCTAAATGGGGTTATGGAGGAGGCAGTTGTGCGGGATGAACTAACTCCTTATCACTGGGCATAAATGAAAGATTATCCGGGTTCAAAATAGTAGTTCAGTCAATATTTGGAACAGGCATAAGCCTATTTCTAGGGTAAATCCAATACGTTTGACCACCCTCCACCTTGTAAAATTTCATTTACTCAAAGGCTACTAACTCTAATCTTTCAGACCCAGACACTTTATCATCAAGGTTGGGCGCAATGCCAATTAATCTAGCTATAGGGGTGATAAGACCCCCAATCACTATTATCTTAGCATAATTAGTAGTTGCACTCAACAATTGATTGGCAAAGAAAGAACCAGAGTCAATATGTGTCCTATTCAACATGCTATGTAAGAAATATAGCTCGGACAGATGAAGCATATTCAAACTATCCTCCCAAGCAAACAATCCACAAGCAAGGACATATTAGCCCACTATAATACAGGGATTCCTAATAATTGTTCCTTTAGAGTGACTAGCATCATACTAGTAATTCCCAATGATTGTACACCCAAAGGCATTGGGATTAAACTCTCTAGGCACATGACGTTGATCTAAATCCAAACTCGCTAATCGAATATATTGTTAAAAGCATCAAATTCAACTTATAGAACTCCCTGTTTAGATAAAAGGAAATATAACCCTCTTGGCATCGAGGACCACTTGTAACTTCCACATGTAAAGTACTCAAAAATTCTAAAGTAAGATCACGATATGTATGGTCTCGAGTTTCTAAAAATTGACCATACCTTCATGAGCAAACAAGCAACGAATATCACCTAACAACCCCAAACTAATTAACAAATCCTCATCAAAATAACGAGTAGCGATAGCAAGTTTACTACTCAATGCATTATACCTAGTAATATGCTCGTTCTGTGCATTGGTTGATTGTCTAGGAACTTTTTGTTGCACTTGACTTGATGTCTCCACTCCTTGAAAAGTTCGGGTTCACTTCTTTGGTGGCGAAAATGTGGAATGTGGATGGTTGTGTTTGCAATGAAATCTATGAGAAATGGGGTGAACGGGAAAGAAAATGAAGAAACCTGGGCAAACAAAAGATAACGGGGAAGAAATTAGGGAACAAAACTGAAGATTTGGAAGAGCAGAAGATGAAATAGGGCGTAGAAGATGTGGGTTATGGAGATGGAAGAATGTAGATGAAAATGAAGGAGAAAAGTAAGATTTGAAAGAAATTTGGGGTGAAGGTGAAGAAAATGGAGAACAATGGAAGAAATTTGAGTGAAAATGGTGTAAAATTGAAGGTGAAATGAAGGGTGTTAATGGAGGTCTTAGAGAGAGAAAGAGAGTTATAGTGAGAGAAAGATGTGAATGAAAAAGAAGAAAATGAAGAATTTTGGGGTCAAAAGGTCAGAAAAACCGTTGACCATGGAGAAATAGCCTGTTACGGACCATTGCAATGGCCACGGAGCGTTTGTGGTAGGCATTCTCTGTGAAGTTTTTCTTGGCTTCTGGGCAGAATCACAATAGAGCATGGTATACACCACTATGGGTCTGTGGTAGGCTCTGTCTAGACCACCTAAAACACTTATATTACGTATTTTTTTTTGTTGGTGTTTCTTTTTGCTTTTTGTTTGTGTTTTTTTATTTTTAACAAAGGAAAGGATACAACTATATACAATCAAACAAAAAGGAAAGCTACGAAAGGACTTGGATTGCCTTCCAAGAAGTGCCCTTTATGTAGGCTCAGGATCTATTAAGGTGACCGGTGAAGAATTTGATGTCTCAGCTACTGACATGCCCTTATTGCAAACCTCAAAATCAAATGTTTGCAAAAGAAGGTACCATCTCAAATAGACCTGACAAATGGGTCATTTGGCTGGGGTACAGGTCGGGTAAAGTTTGGGTCAGTCATGTTTCGGGTTAAGTGACATTTCTAATTGGTTCGGTTTGGGTCAGGTGAACTTCGATTCGGATCAACTTCGGGTCAACTGATTTTTTGTCAGATATACTTGTCAAGAAAAATAGATAACTTTGTAAATAATTTTAGGTCAGGTATGGTTTGATTCGGGTCAATTTAGATTTCGAGTCTACTTTCAGGTGCATTTATTTCGGATGTCAAGTAGGGCATAGGTACGGGCCATTCATTTTGGGTTTCGGGTCAGTTTTGCTAGGTCTAACCTCAAATAAATGGGATGGAGGTCATTCTTAAGCATCAAGCACCGCTAAACTGTGCGTTCAGCATACAAAATTATCTTGTAGTAGGTTCTATCAAATAGACCACTACCAAACTCGACTCCTAAATTAAAATCATACTCACCACTTTCAGAAGGCAAAGACATCAGCACTCGGGCAAACCTACAGTTATCACTCAAGGAACCCTCATTAAAAGCAGAGGCTTGTCCTTGGCTATGCAAGGTGGTAAATAGGCATCCAAACCTACCTTGGCACAATCAAGTTTGAGACCCTAGGTAGATAGATAGGCAAACATAGAAGGATCATCAGGACATAGATCATTAGACTTCATATTCGCATCATAAATAATCATATCACATCCATGCCAAGCTAAAGAAGAGGGAGAAGAGTTTTGGTCTTTAAACAAACCAAACCCAGCCTGTTGTTCCCCCACATCAAATGCCAACTGCCCCTCTTACATCAATCTTGCACTCGGTGGTGGTCAAGAAGGCCTGCCAAGAATAATTTGGGTATAGGCATCTTCAACCATATCAAGAACTACAAAGTCATTCAGCACACAAAATTCACCCACTTTAACGGGAACACCCTCCAAAGTACCCAAAGGGTACTTTACGGAACTATCTGCTAGTTGGAGTGAAATAGGGGTGGATTGCAACTATCCTAAGTCAAGCCTCTTGAAAATGGAATAGGGCATCATAATTGCACTTGAACCAAGATTGTAAAAAGCCCTATTAATGATGACGTTTCCAATTAAACAAGGAATGGAGAAACTGCGGGGATCCTTAAACTTTGTAGGAAGCTTATTGTGAACCACAGTGCTACACTGTCCTCCTAAAGCTTTAGTTTCACGGTCATTAACCTTTCTTTCATGCACGACATTGTTCTCATCACCAACCTCCTCAAGCCTAGCACCCTCAGAATTCTTTAATTCACCTCTCAAGATAACACAATTGCATTGCTCTCAATGATTAGGCTTAGGCTTACTTAGGAGGCCACCTTGGGGGTGTAGATGAAGTGTTAGCTTGTTAGAAAATCTGGGCTTCCAACATTTTATTGAGTACTAAGCACATCAACCTTAAAGGCTAATTGCTTGATATACTCATCTTGCTTTTGTTGCGCTAAAAGCATATTTTCCATTATGGCCTCTAAATTAGATTTTTGAGGCGTTTGTTAGGGGTAAGGTGGTCTTTGAAATCCAGGGGGTAGCGTAGCATTCATTTGAGGTATAGAAGGGGCGTTAGACCTATATGAGAATTTGGGGTGATTCCTCTAACCTGGATTATAAGTGTTGGAAAAAGGATCATTAGTCAGTCTAGGGTTTAAATTGTTAACATAATTGACTTGGTCACTAGCATCTTGGCCAAATGGACTCTCAACTTAGCTATTCAAAGTTAAGTGGTCAACAGTTTCACATAATGGAGAAGGGGCATTTAAACTAGAAAAATTCACATTCAATCAGTCTATCCCTTGAGTCATGGCATCTAGTCTAGCAGAAAGTAAAGTAAGAGCATCAAGTTCTAACTTACATCTAACCCTCTTAGGCTGGCCTCTCTCACCGGACCACTGGTAGTTATTGAGCATCATTTCCACAATTAAGTTATAGGTATCATCCTCCATCTTGTTCATCAAAGTGGCACCTGCTGCCGCATCTATGGTGGCTAGCACCAGTTGAGTGACTCCATTGTA
Source organism: Carnegiea gigantea (assembly GCA_029747015.1). NCBI lineage: Eukaryota > Viridiplantae > Streptophyta > Magnoliopsida > Caryophyllales > Cactaceae > Carnegiea > Carnegiea gigantea. The sequence continues at coordinate 188,901 of JAKOGI010000894.1, read as the reverse complement.
AAATGTTTAAACTATCATCCACCTTTGGACTCCATGATTAGGGAGTAATCGCAACAAATCTTTAAGCCACTCCCAAGCTTCATAGAGTGACTCATCCTCCCATTAGGTAAAAGTTGTGATTTGATTCTTTAGGCTTACCATCTTACTAGGAGGGAAGAACTTGGCAAGGAAAGCCTTGGTGAGCTCATCCCAAGTGGTTATCGACCCTAGAGGCAATGAATGGAGGCACATCCACGCCTTATCCCTTAAGGAAAAAGAAAACAATCGAAGTCATATGGTGTTGGTTGAAACTCCACTGAGTTTCAAAGTATAACACACCTCTAAAAGACCGAGAGGTGCAGGTTCGAATCTTCCATTGGGTTCCTCCAAATTGTGCTTGTTGCACCCTAGATATAAGAGCCGGTTTGAGCTCAAAATTATGAACTTCCACAGTAGGCCTTGCAGTACTTGAAGTGATACCATGAACCCCCGAGGTGATGAAATCTCAAAGTGTCCTTGGTTGATCTCCTCTACCTCCTGCCATTTTTGGAGAGGTTTTTCGAGCCTTAAGCTTTTACTCATCTAAGTTTAGTTTTTTCTTTCTCGAATAAAAATTGTTTTCTATGTCCGGATAGAATTCAAAAGGGAAGAGACTCTGCATAAAAGAGGGGAAATCCTGCCAGCACCACTACAATCTCTACCAAAGCAAATAAAAAATAACAAAGAAAAAAGAAAACGCTTAGTCAATCTTTATGAGGACTAACTCAATATTTGACAAGTTGGTCCCCCATAACGATGCCAAAAACTTGACCCACCGTAAGTGCACAGGTGTTGTGCTTTAGATTAAATATTGTTCCCACGGAGACCAATGCAATCTATTAAGTTTTGTCCTTCTAAAATGTTAAGCAAATTAAGTGTCGAGTTAGGATATTTTTTTTAAAACTAATATATTGCTAGATGAATGCTAATCACCGTTTTGTGACTTCTATCAATTTAAAACACTGAGGGATTGTCTCACCAACAAAGAATTAGATCTAATGAATTGTGTGTATGCTTTATTCTAATTTAGATGAATCAAAGGATAACAACCATGCATAATTTAATTCTTTCTTTCAAACTAAACCGAGTTATTTAGACTAATCTAATCGTCATTCTTTCAAAGGTTTTTGAATTAATTCAAATTAAGGGTCTAGATTGTCTATTTTCTTCTTAACATGCAACTTTCGCTAAAAAATTATTATGTCAAGTCTAATCTTATCAATCCAATAGTGGATTTCACCTTTCAGTACTTCAGCCAACTATTTAATAATATGCAAGCAAATTTGGCATTAATTACTCGCAACATTCTCAGTACAAGATAGGTTAAAGCATGCTAAATAGATAAAGCACAATACTAATAAATATCAAAAAATCTAATTCCATTATTTGGCTAACAAATCCCTAGAGTAGAGGAAAACTACTCACTCATGGTTATTAAACTAACAAAAGATATTAAACTACACATCAAAACAACCTAGAACAATTCAAATGGAGTTAAAAGAGTAAACGAAGAGAAGATTCCTAGCAACAATGGAGTTCTTTGATGATTTTTCAGTATTCAAGCCTCCAACTTGCAATTGCCCTCTTTCAAATCTTCTTCTTACACCAAAAATTATAAGAGCACTAAGGTATTTGAGAGATTTTTGATAGAGAAAAATTAGGTCCTCCTTTTCTACAGTTGAGCACACTTAGTTATAGTAGTCACCAAGCATTTTCAGCCACAAAACCAAGGAAAATGAACGGTTGCAGCTGTTATGGGCCTGCTATGGACCGTGGCCTTGACCATAGACAGTCCGTGGAGGCCTCTATCTTGGTTGTTTCTTATTGTTCTTTCTCACCACTAGCATAGTGGCTAGGGCGGCATCTGTGGTGATTCAAAAACTCATCATTTAAGGGTCAAGGCTTGGTCAATGAGATCTCAAAACCTACAAAAATCATCAAAGAACTATATCCAAGCATAAAACGGAAATTTAGGGTATAAATTATAATATAAAGCTCACGAATTTCCTAGGAATGCAAGAAAATAACCCAAAAAGCGATATAAACTTTAAGAACTTATCGATATTTGTATTAGAAACATATGACAAATTAAACACACCAAAATTTTTAGGTGGCACACAAAGTTGGAGAATTCAGATTGCCTTACATGAAAACGATAACAGTCCTCAAGACCAATCAGAACGAAAATAGTAATCAGACTGAGCTGGAACACTTCATATTCACCATACAAGTGAAATGCAAAGGATTGTAACTTTTTGAGATCGTAAAGACATCGATGTGCCCAAATAATTAGGAACATTTTGATTGTAAATATGTTGTTTTCTATTGCTATAAATCCCTGCTGTTACACTTAAATTGCAGCCATTTTTAAATCTCCAGCCTCTCCTTCCTTTTTCAGCAAGCTCATCAAAATTATACTATATGTTACCAATCAATCAATACAATCATAAGATAAAATCCCCCCCCCCAGATGGATAAAAAGAAGGGGAAAAACTCTTATGTCCTAAAGTCAGCAATCCTTAAGTGATGATCCCTTAACCACCATGTTTAATGGTCCATAAATTCTTGCAATTTAGGCAAAATAAGTGAGCAACCATGCCAATTGACTTGGGCTTCATTTAAGAATATGTAGTACCTTGGACCATTATTGTTAGTAGTCTAAGAACACCAAAGACTAGTAAACCATGATCAACATGTTTATCACAAAGGTAGAAAATTATCCTTCAAAGATAATTTCAACATTTTCTGACTTTTGTGATGGCAACATGAAAGTCTTTCAATAAGTCTTCCATTCTATGTTTTTAACTAATATATCTACTTTTATCAAAAATAAAGTAGAATTTTGTTCTATATTAGCATTTGTAGAGTCGTAAGTAAACTTGCTTGGCACTTTCTCTAGTGAAGTAGGTAAGATTGGGTTGACTGAAATTATTTTCAAAGTTAAGCAAATTTTTCCAGTGAAGTGCTATTTTTTCAATGGTATACACGTGCTTCTGGCTTTATGTATAATGACCACAACAAGGAAGTGAAGTTTTAGAGTTAAGTGTCACAATTTATTAAGTACATGGCTTTGTTTGTTGCAATTTTTATAGAGTTTATTGGAGAATGTAATTTCTTCACTTGAGGATGAGGTATCAAGTACAAAAATAAAAATGACCATGAATTTGTAGAGAATGATCCTGAAAATAAAGGAGAGGAAAATCAAAGTAGGGTAGATGCAGACAAAGAAGGATGTGAAGTACAAGACAATTTCTAATTGATTGGTTTAATTTAGCTAGGACCCTTGTTGAATACTATTAATAAGTGTTTTGTACTAATTAATACTTTGGACATTAACTACACTTTTGTTATGACTACATACAATGGTGGTACTTTGTAGACACTTACGTTAATTGTGATGGGGCCCGAACTATTGTGGCAAAGTTTTCCAACTTGCTTCATGAGCACAGTAGAATAGTATATGTTTTTGTAAAGAAATGGTGACAAGTTTGCTTGTATATTACTATTCTCAACAAATTCTTATACATGGTAGAATCTTTTACCAATAGATGGTTTTACTAGGAACATAAATTTTACCAATAGATAGAATCAATAGGGATCGCTTTTTACCAATGAATATTGTTGGTGAAAAATGCTTTCACCAACGGATATTGTTGGCAATAAAGACTGTTTACCAACAGATATCATGGAGGAAAGACTTATTACCACAAAACGCTATAGGAGGGAAAGATTATATACCAACCGATAAGTTTGTTGGGCAAGATTATAGTAGCACTATAACAAATACCAATAGATATGTCGGTTCGTACTAGCATATAACACCAATAATCTCATGTTTATTGCTAAAGGAATATTTAATTAGAAGCAAAATATGTCTATTGGT